>CALSCQ010000324.1:0-20000 GCA_943704525.1 Pigoraptor vietnamica
CCACAAAAGGCAGGACAATCCCTTGTAAGGAAGGGGTGCGACCGCGAGAGGGCGTGGGAGCGTCGGGCGAGGAAACAACGAAAGGGGAAGCTGCGAGAGGAAACTGCGGAAAGGGCAAAAGGGGGTGTGCGGGGGAGCGCCCGCCAATTTGAATCTCGAGGCGCCATCGCACGTGAGGACACGTGAGAGCAAGCGCACGCCCCGGATGCTTCAGCATCGTAACATGCTATGAGCAGTCAAGTCTGACGGGGCAGCCCTTGCCCAATCGGCAGCGCTTCACTTTGGCCGCACGCCATGCCCCCTCGCACTCCTGCCGTGGGCGAGGCGGCGGCAGATGCCCTCGCCCGCCTCGATTTCCTTCATGCGGCGGCGCAGCTGTACGCGCCCGTGGCACCCTCACTGTCGCGAAGGTGTGCCTTGCAGCTGCGAACCGTCGCGGCACGGGCGGGCATTCGCGTTGCGGCGCCGGTGGAACGCAGCTTTTGTACAAAGTGTGGGACGCTCTTTGCGTGTAAAGGGGGCGCGCGCGTGCGCTCTGGCGTGAGGAAGGGTCGGAAGGAGAAGCAGAAGGATGTCGACGTCGAACCCGAAGTTGCCTCACGCGCACGTGCTTCGAAGCGCCCCACTGTTGTCGTCCACGCGGGTGCCGGAAAGGGCGACGAGGGCGCGGCTGAGGGCAGTCACGGTCGCAAACAAATTCGCATCGCGTGCGGACATTGCGCTGCGCTGCACGTGTTTCCCGGCGCCACTGCGGCCGAAGTGGCGTCTGCGCGCGCGGCGTCGGCTGGCAAGTCCGCGCAGAGCACGCCCGTTGCAAGCGATAGGCCGGGGGTCGGCAGTGCCCCGCACTCGCACCAGTCACGTGGGTCCATGGGCGGTGTCTCGTCTGCGTCGCCGGCATCAACGCCAGGGCGGCCCAACGCCCCGTCACCCGCCGCTTCCGCCGGAAGGCCGAGTCACGTGCCCCCGCCGCACGCGGGCGGTGGCGTGCACAAGCGGGCAAAAAAGAAGGCCGGACTGCAGGCACTGTTGCGCGAATCGAGTGCGCGGCCGAAGGATCCCTCGCCTGCCGCGGGTGGGCCGTCGCGCCTCGAGCAGTTCCTCGCGTCGATGAAGTGAGTGCGGCATTATTTTAGTACTGATGAAACGGCGCTGCGGTGGCCTCACTCGGGGGTTTTGACGGCTGGTTTCGCCTCGTTGACGTGCGCGACGCATCGATGGGACAACGACCCTCCTACATCAAAGCACATTATATTTACGACGCAAGCCGCACGCGCACGCAAACCGCGGCAATTTAACGGGGCGCAAATGTCGACTGCGAAGCGACGACCTCTATCCCTTCTTGCTCCACAGCGCCCACGCGTCGTCGTACTTCTCCACGAGCCACTCGACCGTGCGCCGCGCGTTGGCGTGTCCGCCGGGGACGACGCGCAACTTTCTGCGGCGGTATGTTCCCAGCAGTCCTTTGAAGCGGCCCTCAAGCACGAGCGCGGTGTCGGTCGCCTCACGTGACATGATCATGTCGAACGGGAGGTCCCACGCAATGTTCATCTTGCCACCCTCGTCCCTCAGCAGCAACACGCGCGCGTCGCTGAAGTATATCCACCGCTTTCCCCCGCGGCGGCCCTCGTACTCGCAGTGGGCGACATAGAGGTCGTTTGAGTAGGCGCCCTCCGCGATGCGCGCGAGCACAAACGCGCCGACCGACTCGTGCTTCCTGTACGGCCGTACCATCCCGTCGGCGCCCACATACCGCGGACAGCGCTTTCGCTCGACCGACCCCGGCACCTGCACGAGACTGAGCACCCCTTCGAGCGTCCCCGTGGCGAGATCGACGAGGCCGCCCATCGGCTTTGCGACGACGCCCACAAGTCCGCGGCCGACACCCTTGAAGAACCCCTCGAGTCCCTCGCGCTGCGCCCCGCGGACGGGCATCTTGATGAGACCGGCAACGCCGCTGCCTATCCCACGCGCGAAGCGACGGCCGCCGCGCGAGACGCCCTCGGTGAAGTCGTGTGGGCGCTCGCTCAGTTGCTCGCGGCGCTTCTCCTGTGTTGGCGTGAAATGGAGAAGGGCGGGCATAAATGTGGAGCGTGAGTTATGTGCGCATTGCATCCACTGGAGAGGTAGTGTCACGGAAGGCAGGGAAGTCGCACACGCTGCACACGCACACGCACACGCACACACGAACGCACGCACGCGCGCATCTCGCACCTGGTACTTGTTGTCCATTGTGATCGCGGCCATTCCCTTGCCGATGCTCTTCGTGATCCGCGACACGGCACCCACCGTCCCCTGCGCCGTGTGCGTCACGAGGCTCTTGGTCCCCTTCGACAGCGATTCCGTGAAGTCGCCATTCTCACAGTTCAGCGCCTGCCACGGCTCGTAGAAGAAGTCGCGAACGCCCGTCCCGAGGCTCGTCACCGTCGCCACCGGGTTGCCGAGCACATCGATGCAGCCGAGTATCTTGAGGACCTCACCTACGACGTGGTCGCTGTAGTGTCGCACCACACGGTCGGTGATATCCTGCCTCGTCCCAAACACGTTGTGGATGTAGAGCGCGTTGAGTCGCACGGGTGCGCCGTCGATGTCGGACACGGTGAGCCCAATGGAGCGAATGACGGCCTTGACGGGGCTGTCGTGCTCGGCCTCGCGACGAAGGGGATGCGTGTACGTCGCGTCGGGTTTCACCTGCAGAGTAACGGGTTACATAAGGGCCCGGCCCTCACATGGACACGACATCACCGGATCCACGCACAGATTGCACAGGCACGCCCGCACAAGCGTAATACAGCAAACAACCGCGCTGGCAACAGCAAACAACCGCGCTGCCCACATGTGTCGAGGCAAGCTCCATGCGGAAGCTGACGTTGAACTTGAGCGGGTGCAGCTCCATTAGCTCGATGTAGACCGGACGCGCACCGTTCGTGAGCTCCTCTGTCGTGATCGGGCGAACGAGCGACTGCTGCGCGCGCTTGAACTCCGCGCGCATTTCCGCCGCATCTCTCTCTTCCTCGTCCCCGCCGTCTTCGTCCCCGCCGCCCAGCGACCACAGCCCAACGAAGTCCAGCAGGCGCAGCACCAGCGTCTCCTCGAGCTTGATGTCGAGGGGCATCGCCATCAGCGACAGGAAACGGAAGTATTCGAAAGCGTCCGTGTGCGCCGCGCGGCCGCAGGCACGCACCACCACACAACGCGCGACTGGCGGCGGCGCGTGCGCAGGGCGGTCGAGCATCCCCGAGAGGCTCTCTGTAGAGCGGCCCTCCCCAGACGCAGACGCCTTGCCGTCCGCTGCTTGTCCGGACGGCGGCGTCGGTGCGGGCGAGGGCGCGAGCACCGTCGGGAAGTGCGTGAGCTTGGTCTGGTTGTCCACTTGAATGCCGCCCACCGACAGATCCGCCTTCGCGTTTTGGTCGCTCACAACGTAGTCGAACGAAATGCCATCCAGGGTGAGGTACACGAGCTCTGTGGGCTGCGACGAGACGACCGACAGGCCGAGGCCCGCGAGTCGCACCCGCGCCCACGTGCGCACCGTCTCACCAATGCTCCGCCGCTGGTACTGCTCGCTCATGGACATGGCGAACGTCTCCTCAAAGTTCGTGATGAGGTCAGCGTCGTCCGTGAAGAGCACGACGCGCGTCGGCCCGTCGTTGAACGAGACGGCCCACACCGTGTCCTCGTCGACCGCCAGCGCGGATATCTCTATGCGGTCCATGTCGACCGTGTCCTCGGCCACGTCGCTGTCCATCACCGTCCACGCAATCTGGCGCGGCCCGGACGGCAGGTCGTACACGTAAGGGAACGCCATTCCGGGACCCAGCGAGTGCGACTCGTGGCAGCCCGCCTGTCGGAACCGAACGCCCCGCGCGCTGCACCGGTTCTCGATGCGCACGGGCTCCACGGCATTGCCCGGGCGGATGGTCACGACGACCGACGCGTCCTCTACAGACACCTCCACGCGCGTAGCCACAATGCGGCGGTGGCCCTCGTCGTTCTCGGCCAGCACCGTTCGCACGTGCGTCGTCCCCGCCACCTCAAAGCCAAACGGCGGCGTCCACAGCGACACGGTCGACCCGAGGCGTCGCAGGTGCACGGCTCGCTGCGAACCCCCCGGAAGGTACAGCGGCGCCGACATTGCAGGGTGTATGCGCACGCTCTCGTCGATGTTGGGCTCGCCGGAGGCCGTCGACGGCGCAATGTCAATGGGGTCGGCCGTTCCGTTGACGAAGACGAAGCGCGGGCGGAACACGACGACCTTGGTGAGGCGGTGCGCAGCGAAAGAGATCGAGACGCTGAGCTCGTGCGTGCGGCGGAGGGCGCCCGCTGCGACCGTCCCCATCGCACCCTCCAGCGTGAGCACGCCTGCGTTGCCCACGGCGTCGATGTTAAAGGGCTCGCTCCACGGGCACAGGGCGACGCGCGCGCACGCGTGCGGCCGTCCGATGAACTGCTTCGGCTTCGGGAATGAGAAGAGCTCCATCTCCCCCTCCACCGACACGCCGGACGTCAGCCCCGACGCAGCCTCGCGCAGTGAATGCCGCGGGCGCGCGTGCGGGTCGTCCTCCGTGCCGTCCTCCTTGAACTCGAGCGGGAGTCCCGTCCTGTTCACGAACCAGTACGGACAGAAGATGGTCACCGACCGCGCGCCCCCCGAGCCCTTGAGGTGGCAGTTCTCGATGTTGAGGCGCAGCGCTGCGCTGTTGGGCGTCGCGGGGAATCGTAGCGACTCGCCGAGCCTCCGACCCTGGGGCGAGTTAATCAGCGGACGCTTTGGCGTCTCCCCGACGCCCACGAGCTCCACGCTCATGCACAGCTCGTGGCTGAGGTCGACCTCGTACATCGGGACAGAGTCACCCGGACCAAGCGTCCGCGGACACACGTGACGCGTGCCCGTCTGCCCGTCGATGACCACAACGCGGATGTCACGTGGCACAAGGTTTCGCACGACAAGCGGCGGGAACAGCGCGATGGTGTGGTACGGCACGAGGTCGTCAAACGGCTGCGACCGCGCCATTCGATCCGCGCGTATATGTGCCTGCAGCATGAACGCCAGCGGGCGCGAGTGCCCTTGGGCGTGGTTCGCGCGAACGTCAGGGAAGCACGGCACCGCGTCGCTCTTCGAACCGAGCCCGACGCCCAGCCACGAAAACGGCCGGTTGCTCCAGCTGTACGCGAGGCCCGCGGGGCGTGCGCGCAGGACGGCGTGGTAGGCGACAAGCAGCGGGACGGCGTAGCGGTGGCCCGGCGCAACCGTGGCTAAGTACTGCGGCGTCCGCGCACCGTCGGTCGGGATCTCGAACGCGAGTTCCATGGGCACGCTCGTCGCGTTTTCGACGAGCAACGTGGACCGCAGTGATGCAATCTTGACGCCCTTGCACAGCTGGACGTCGACGACGAGGCGCATGGCGACGCCTTGCTTCGCCGGCGAGAGATTGACCACGGACAGCCCGACCTTGTCCACGCGCAGGTTCTCGACGGGGTCGAAGCCCGGCAGCCGCACGGTGATTTCTCCGCCCTCGTGAGCGCGATACCCGCCAATGTACGACGCCACGCCGCCGCCGTGCGGGTCGCTGCGGGGCGAGCGCGCGACGTCCGTCAGCTTGCAGAACTTAAGGGGGAGCGTCTCGCCGTTCGGAAGCCGCGACATGCGCGTGGTGGGGTCGACCTCCGCCGACAGCGCAAACTCGACGTCGACGCCGCACTGGTTGCGAATGTGGAAGGGGTAGAAGGGCTCTGTCCGGTGGACAGTCTTCCTGTTACCGGCGAAGTCCGACTGCCAGCAGCTGAGGGTTGACGAGAGCGCGTTGACGAAGCGCTGCGTCAGGGTGACCTCCAGGCGCCGCTCGGCCTCAAAGGCGACAAAGAGCATGCTCTCGCCCGTCGCGTCCTTCTTCACAGCCACCTGTACACAGCACGTGGGAACGAAAAGACGACATCGCGTCAGCTCAAATCACGGGCGGCTGTCCATCGCTTCACTTATGGAACAAGGGGGAAGAGGGCGAAGCGCAGGAGACAACGGAAGGAACGTACGGGCCATGATTTGGCATGGAAAAAAGATCGCGACGAAAGTGCGACTTTCGATAACGGAAAAAAAAAAGTGCGCCTTTCAGACACCGAAACGAAGAGGGAAAAAATGGGTGCGCACCTCGCCCGAGACGGTCCACGGGACGCGTTCGCCACTGTCGGTCGCAAGGGGCTCAATGAGCGGTTCCCACGCGGACATGAGCTCGTTGTAATACGAGGCGACGACGCTCGCGCAGCCCTCGCCGCGCAGCTGCATGGAGAACAGGGGGTGTCAGAGGAACTGGCAGCGCAGTACGCACACGCGCATAACAGGGCTATACAAGAACACGACAGGCACATGCATGAGGAGGGAGTCGCCGCTGCCCTGGCATAAGACACCCACAACACCCATGTGCACGCCGGCATTACAGATGCGACAGACGCGGGCTGCGCCTGCGCTGAGACCCACCGTGCGCGACCAGTCCGAAAGGTGACCCGTGGCGGAGAGGCGCATGGACACGAGGGGTACCCACGCGTTCGAGCAGTTGTTGATGACTTTCACTTCGAGCTCATGCATGTCAAATTCAAACTGCGGATGGTCGGGGGTGGTCGCAGCGTGCGTGCGGTGAGTGCGCGCGAGTGGGAAGCATTCGAAGTAAAGACTGGGCTGCCCACTAAGGTACATATGACTCGAGCGAACTGCGTGCTGTGAACACTACGTGAACCCACCTTCTCCCCTGTGCCGGCGGTGTCCGCGGACCCTCCCGTCTCCTCCTGGAGGGCGTTCCCGAGCACCTCCGCGAAAAACGCCGCCGATTCGATCGACTCGTCCAACTCGTCCTCCTCCTGGACGTACCACAGGTCGTCCTTCACGCACCGCGGGTGCAAGACGGGGTCCAGCACCGTCGCGGCCCCACTGCCGCCGCCGCCGCCCTCCTCGCCCACGACGCCGATGGCATTCGCGAGCGCAATCCCCTCATTCACAGAGTCGGCTATCACCAGAAATGTCTTGATGTCCAGGTACGACAGGGTCAGGCGCAGCGTGTCCGCGTAGACGCCGCCCCCCGTGGGCGCGGGGAAGGTCTTGAACCACGCGCGCATGCTGCAGGGCTCCAGCATGCGCACGGCCGTCGACTCGCGGCTGGTCGTCATGTAGGACGACACGCACAGCCGCGCGACGGTCGCGTCGACGTTCTGCTGCCCGTGGGACACAGAGTACGACGCGCGAAGGTCCATTTCGACGGAGATCGCGTGCGTGTTCTCGTCCGTTGCGTCGCCCACAATCACAATCTCGGGGCCGTTCAGCGCGACGTGCAATTGGAACGCAGTGCCGGGCTTCGTCGCGGGTTCCGCAGGGCGGGGCGGGTTCGACGACCCACGACGTCGCCTGGGGACCTTCCCTGCCGCCGCCTTGGATCGACTCGTCGTGCGCTGGACGGCCTGCGCGTTCGCGTGAAGCTTGGCGCGCTCGGCGGCCCGCGAGAGTTCGGAGGACGCCCTGAGAATCGGTTGCGCGAAAACTGCGCACGCAACCACAAAATCCGTGTTGACGAGCGTGCGAGGCCGGCACAGCTCCACGCTCACGAAGCTCGAGTCGACCGACTGCTTCAGCGACACGGCCAGCGCATCACCGTCGGGATTGGCGCCTGTCGTGCCCGTGCCCGCACCTTCCTCCTCAGCGTACGAGGACCCTTCAACCCATCCATCGATGCCCCGCTGCTGCCTCTTCTCGCGCGCCTGACGCTTGCACTCGTTCGGCGCAAACGGCGTGGCGGGGGCCACGCTGCGACCGCCGACTGCCTCCCGCACGGCACTCGCGGCGGTTGTGTGCGGCGCCGCGGCGGTGGCACCACACACCGTTGTGGGCTTGCGGTCGTTCCACAACAGCCGCCGGAATTTGCTATTGGAATGCGGGCGAAGGTCCTCGACCGCAATCGAGCCGAGGTAGAGGCCGCCGTCAACGACGCCGTCCGACGTGCCACCCGCGAGCGAGAATCCCTCCCCCACGAACGAGCAGAACGGCACGTAATCCCGCGGCCCATCGATCATGCGCACGGCGACGGTGTGCGCAACGGGCGCGTCGCCACCCGCGTCGTCGATGGGCGTCACGAACGAGGACGCGGGCACCTCGGTGAAGTGCATGCGGCGCTCGTCCGGGAGCATCTCCCTCAGTCCAGATATGCTCGCTTCCCGCGCAATGATGGCAGGGCCGGGCGGCACGGGCGCAGGGCCAGTCGTGAGCGTCACCGACAGCTTCTGCAACTTCACCGACGCACGCACGGACAGGGGCTTGGACGGTTTCGCCGTCGCTGTCGTGTCTTGCAGGTGCGCGCCATCTTGGGACGCGGCACCCGAGCCTTCGTCGCGGTGCTCGGTGCTGCCGAGAATGATGCCGGGAGTCACCGACGCCGCTGCAGCCGCCGCGCGGTCCGCCGCAGTCCGGACACGGGTGTCCTCCGTGAGGTTACCACCCTCCCCCAACGTCTGGAGCACGAGGACGGCATCCGAATTGGCGACATTCAGCGCGAGCGTGTCGCCCTCCACAGCGACCTTAAGCGCAGGGGTGGCGGGAGTGACACCCCCCGCGGACAGCATGCGGTGGACCATCGCGCGCGCCTCAAAGCCGTCCAGAATGAGGTGCTCGACCCTCGGTGGGTCGTCTGTCGTGCGCCCCATCTCCGCGACGAGGATGCTCAGGCTGGTGAGCGCGGCCGCAAGCTCTTCCGTGTCGGGGTCGTCAAAGCGGTTGAACACGCGCACGCGTCCGAGGTCCACGATAATGACGTCGCGCGACTTGGACGACCGTGGCACGACGAGCGTCGGCGCGCGAAAGTCGACGTCCAGTCGTATGCGAAGCGTATCGTCCGTAGCGCCGTTCGATTCGCCGTGGTCGCCGTTGCCGGGCCCTTCGGCGGCATTGTTTGCGTGTGCTCCGTCCCCCTTTCCGGCGGCGTCGTTCTTCGCCTTCATTGCGCTCGCAAAGAGCTTTTCCGCGCGCATCGCTTCCACACTCGCCGTGACGTCCTCGACCATCTCCATGACGTCCAGCACGAACCGGCGCAGCAGGAACACCTGCAGGCCATGAGTCCGCATGCCCAGCGACATGTCGTAACGGCGCGCCTTTCGCCCCGCCCGCGGACGCTCCTGCGCGGCGGGAAGGCTGTACTGCACGAACCGCAAGTCGACCACGCGGCCTCCCTTCGCCGCCACGACCGTCGTGTACATTCCCGCCTGCCCCGTCAAGTCGACCACCGTTAGCGCGCCGAGGCTCGCCACGACCTCCGTCTTGCGCGCGGACATACGAAGTGACCCCTTGAAATCCTCGA
Organism: Pigoraptor vietnamica; assembly: GCA_943704525.1. NCBI lineage: Eukaryota > Filasterea > Ministeriida > Capsasporidae > Pigoraptor > Pigoraptor vietnamica. The sequence continues at coordinate 9,330 of CALSCQ010000324.1, forward strand.
TTCGCGCACGTGCCACGTCCCTCCGCCGGCCGCGCATCAACACGCCGATGCGGCCGAGCGACGCGACGACCTCGATGTTCGAGCGAAAGCGCACCTTTCGCTTCTTCCGGTGCTCTTTCGGCGGCGCGAGTGAAACAGCGTCCTTGCGAGAGATGTGGGGTTCAGGCTCCGACGACAGCGAGGAACGGTGTGAGTCGCGCGTGTTGTGCGGGTGCACCTCTGCGCCACCCACACGACGACGGTCCGTCGTTGGGGCGCCCTGTTCGCGTCGGCGCTCGTTTCTCTCTCGCTCGGCGAACGAATGTGCCTGGGTGATCTGCGCCTCCCGCGACGAAACGGCCGCCGCCGTGTCAGCGAAGAGGTCCGAGGCGATGAAGTCGAGTATGGTCGCAAAGGACGCTTCGTGGATCACGCCGTACAGCTCGCCCAGTCGCACGTCCACCGACAGCGGCGACTCGGCGTTCGGTGCGACGTCAAGCACCTCCGGCAGTTCGTCGTTGAGTATCAGCGCGTGGATGCGCACAAGGCGCTCGTCACCGAGGCCCACCGCCGGCAGTCCGGACTCGGAGGACAGGTTCCGCATCCACGCGAGGTCGTCGCGGTCGTCGACGTTCGGCGGTCCGGACGTGCGCCGGCCGCGCCGCACCGTGTCAAACGCGACTTCCATGCTGCTGGTGAGGAGCACGCTTCCCTCCCTGGGATCCGTGAGGAGGTCGAGGAGCAGCAGCGACTGCAGCGTGGCGTCGGCCGTCGTGTCACAGCCGCGCATGACGTAACTCCCACCGAACGACAGAATCGAGAGCGACACGAGGGGGGAAGGGTCCTGCACAGTGTCCGGCCAGCGGCTCACGAGCAGGGACACCTCACCCACGCGGAACGTCAACGCCAGCTGCACCTGAAGATACGCCGGCTTGAACGGCTTCGGCTCTTCGCCCTCTTCGTCTCTCTCGACGTCAAAGTCCCCCGCGGCCGAGTAGTACACCGACTCGCCGCCCTCCGTTCCGCGCCCCGACCGCGCATCCCAGTCAACCCCAGAGCCTCTCGGCGTCACCACGAACTCGTGTTTGGGCCGACCGGCGGGCTTGATTTCCCCCGCGACCACCTCGTCTTCGTCCGAAGCGTCCGACGTATCGCCACGTTCGATCGACGCCTCCCGCGCGAGGCCGGCGTCGATAACCTGCACCTCCGCACTGTCTATTGCGTGCGCCTTCTCGGGAATTGACACGCGCAGTGCGGATCGGCGACGGCGCGGCTCGGCCCCGCTGCTCACGCTTGCGGCATCCGTCGGCACTGCGGGTGGCGCGCTCGCCCCATCAAGTGCGGGTGCAACGACGGTCGATGGTGTCCTTACCGAGGTAGTGTCGGCTGTGTCGCTAGGCGGCGCCTCGCCCAAGCCGTCCCGCGGGGTTATCGGCGGCGTCAGCACAATCGACGATTGCCGCGGGAGAGCGAGGAGGTCGTCGCTCGCCTTCTTCGCCTCGTTCTCTTTCTTCGGCGTGCGCGGGCTCTTCGCTCGCGAGCCCTTTGCGACGTTGCCCTTTCCCTCGCTCACGTGACCCCGCCCTTCTTCTTCGATGTCGCCGAGGTTAGGCGACGGCGAAGCAAACTTGCGCGACAGGGCATTGAGACTCGACTCGACCGTCTCCGAGCTCGCCGACGACAGCCCGGACTCTTCTTCCTCCGGCGACGGCATGCGTCTGTGCGCGCGTGTTGGGGCGTTCGCACCGTGTCCCCTCTGCGGGTGCGGCATCGTGGACGGCGGCCGCTCCGACTCCCACGCAGCCTCCGACTCTGCGCGTGCGCGCGCGGGCTGCGTGTTGGGGATGGCGTCTGCGAGGCGCATGAGGCGGCGGTACGACCGATCGGACACGTTCAGTCGCACGGCAGGCACTTCGCCATCGACGAGGAAGCGGGCGAGGTCTGGGTTCTGCATCTGGACGCTCAGCCGAACCTGCGCGCGTGTGAGTGGGAGGGGTGGGTGAGCGAGTGCGTGAGAGACGGACGAGAGGGAGGGGAGGGAGGGGAGGGACTCGCATTCGCGTACATTGCGCCAGGCATAAGTGCACAGCACAGCAAGACTGTCCAAGTCAACTACCTTCAGATCGAAGCTGACGTTCTCCAACAGCCGCAGCGAGGAGGGCACGTCTGCGCCGTGAGCCAAGAGGTACGTGGCCACCGCCCGACTCTCCAGTGCGGACCCTCCGGCGCCCTTGTGCACCGACTTGGCGACGTCCGGGTCGCTCTTTCCGGCCGCACGCAGCTCGCGCGCAGAGCCCAACAGCACGTGGACGTCCGACAGCCCCACGTCGAACCGGTCGTACATGAAATCCTTCATCTCTTCGACCCCTTCCACGTTGCGCGGATCAAACGGCGTCAGGTCGCTGGTCATGCGCAGGCGACCGAGATCCACGACGAGAAGCGCCACGTCCTCGTTCGGCGCCCGCTCGCTCTCCGCGCCGCCGGTGCTTGGCGTCTCCGCGGCCATTTCCGACACGATGATGCGCGGCGCGGCGACATCGACGACGAGCTGAAGTGTCTTGTGCGTGAGAATGGCGTACTCGAGACCTGCGCGCGTCTGCACCTTGAGCTCCTCAATGCCGCGCCAGGCCGCCGTGGAGAGGCTCTCGAGATAGACGTCCTCGGGCACCGCAAAAAAGCCCACGACCCGCTCGACCGTCGATTTGGAATAGCTCAGATCGAACGGGCGCATGGCCACGTTGAGGAGGGAGTCGGCCCGCTGGGAGAGGGGATTGAGTTCGAATCTCACCGCAAACACAGGCTCCTCCTCGTCCGCGGTGCCCTCCGGCAACTCCTCCGCGCGCGCCTCCACCGCCAGCGCAGCGGGAAGCCGCTTGAGCGGGCGCAGAATGTGCGGAAAGAGCGTGTGGCGCAGCGATTCGTTCGTGGCGCCCCACGTGTCCACCTCTAGCCCGACGTCAAATCCCTCGCTAAGCGGGCGGCGATCGAACGTGGCGGAGACCTTTTCCATCACCGCGAGTAAGAGCGCGGGACCTTCGCCATCCCCGCTGTCGTACAACCCGAGGGAGACCGACGCCATGCGCACGCTCACCGCCTGCGCCACATACTCCGGCCCAAGGCCCGCCCACTCGGCGCTAGGAGGGACTTTGTCGTCGTAGTCAATCGCCGCGTACAATGCCTTGCGCTCGCGCTCGTCCAGAGGCAGCTCCACGGCCTCTTCAACAGCGCCCTCGGCAGTTCCCGGCGGCGTTTCCGGTGCTGCCGGCTGCGACGGAACGCTCGCGCTGCTTGCCCATATCCACGAGGCGACCCACTCGCGCCACCCGGGCGGGTGCTCTGCGGTCTCCGCGGGTGTGCCCGTCCCCCTCGCCGCAAGCGCGCGCTCCGCAATTTTCGCCCCTGCGAGCTGCCGGTAGAGCAGAATGTCCTCTATCGACAGCGACTTGTCCATTTCTGTCAGGGCCTCGTGCGACGCGCCGCTCAAAGGGCGCCCGGCGGCCACCCACGCCGTGTACGCGTCAATGTAGCGAAGCCGCGCCTCTCGTCGTCGCCGCATGCGCTCCCACGACCACGCTTCGAGACGGCGTCGCACGTCGACCATGACAGAATCGCGCGCGTACGCCCACCACTCGCGCGCGTGGCCAAGGAGTGGCACGTTCGGCCTGAACCGTCGGTAGGGCTCGTTGAGCAGGCGCCGCGAATACAAGTCAAGTGCGCACGTGACGTCCCGGTACTGTACGAGGGTCAGCCGCGCCGCCACGCGATCGAAGGCGAGGTCAAGCGACAGCTTTGGAACCTCGGGGAAGTCACGTGGGGACTTGTTCAACGTAACGCGCGCAGCGGCCGTCGCCGGCAGCATGACGTAACGGTTACCCTCCGCGGGCCGGTCGCAGTCTCCAATTAGCGCCCCCATGCGGTCGGAAAAAGTTTCCGGTGGCACGTCAAGGAGGAGTTCAGTGTCGGAATTGAGGTAAACGCTGGCGCAGAGCATGCTTGCCTGCTTGTGGACGACGGCGGAACCGCCGGGAACGATGGTGGGGTGCCACGCGGCGTCCGTCGACTGCACGGCGAGCGCCTTGAACGAGACGCCAAAGGCAAAGGGGTGCTGCGCGCAAGAGAACGTGAAGGAGTGTTAGCGACTGTGGTGGATATTGCGCCTGCTTGCGACAGTCTAGCACAACATAGCGAAAGCACGCCGCGCACGAGGCCCCACCTTGGGCGACGACTGCGAGTCCTCGTAGCGCAAGTGCACGTTCGTCACGGACACCTGAATGTTGTCGACAATCTTCGCGATGAACTTCTCCGTGAACGACGTCTGCTTCTTGTCGCCCGCCTTTGCATCCACGCGGGCCTTTGCCTCGCGCGCCTCCTCATACTCTTGCGCCGTTTTTTCCTTCGCAGACTGCTCGGCGGACTCCGCAGCGTCCGCGTCGAACGGCTTGGTCACGTCGGGCACCGCGATCAGATAGACGTCGTTGATGCCGACGACAATGGGGTCCGACCACAGCGTCTTCCACGGTATCTGCACGATGATCTCACCGACATAGCCTGCGTGTGTGTGTGTGTGTGTGTGTGTGTGTGTGTGCGCGTGTGTGTGTGTGTGTGTGTGTGTGTGTGAGTGTGTGTGTGTGTGTGCGTGTGTGTGTGTGCGTGTGCGTGTGTGTGTGTGTGTGCGTGTGTGTGTGTGTGTGTGCGTGTGTGTGTGTGCGTGTGTGTGTGTGCGTAGTGTGTGCGTGTGTGTGTGCGTGTGTGCGTGTGTGTGTGTGTGTGTGCGTGCGTGTGTGTGTGTGTGTGTGTGCGTGTGTGTGTGTGTGTGTAGAGTGTGTGTGTGTGTGCGTGTGTGTGTGTGTGTGTGTGTGTGTGTGTGTTGTCGTTGAAGGAGATTAATGAGCCTTCACACTATCGCACAGCGAACACACAGCGCACACGCACAGCATGGCACGCGCGCAGCTGCTTCCCCGCCTTAACAGCCCATGTAACAGCCAGCGCATCCCCACCTCGCTTGACCGTGATGGGGAGGTCGAGGCCCGCGAGCGCGTCTTCGCGCAGCCTGAGATTCTTGAGGACGACATTTCCGCCCCACACGCCCAGCCGCAGCTGCTCGGAGCTGAGGTCGCACACGTACTTCCCGAGGTAACGGTTGAGCAGCTCGGTCACCACGCGCTCGAACATTTTCCTCGCTTTGCACTCGCAAGTTCAGAGAAAGTGGTCGCACAATCTTCACGACAACGACGACCCGCCGCGAAGCGCGTACGCACGCGACACGCACATGCCGAAAGTATGAATCCGACACGCGCATAACGCTCGTTTCGATAGCAGCGACTTTCAGATGTCACAAGGCCCCATCATGTCTCTTCGATGCGACTCCATGCTCCTCGCGCGGGTGGACGCCCCAAAGGAGCACTCCCGCGCGTCGCCGGGCTTGTGTGACAAATTCCTCACATTCCACGCATACGCACGCACGGCGGCAAAGTGTGACCAACGGGGCACGAGGTTTGTTCGGACCGTCTTGTCGCCCACCCGGACAGCCAGCCAAACACACTCGCATGAGACGGCTTGTGGCCGATTAAGTGTCGCTGAAAAGCGCGACGCCAAGACGACACACGGGACAGTCTTCGCACGGCGATAGTGCTTATTGCGCGAGGCAAAAGCGAAGTCAGCGAGGGAGAGGTCGATATGCGGTCGACAAGAGAGTGAGCGGCGGCTGTTTGATGAAGAATGGAGCGTATGCAGTGCTTTTTTGGCCGCAGAAATCTCCGGTGAGGATTCAAAAAACGGCTTCAGCTGTGCTGTCACAAACTCGTGACCTCTTCCAGGTAACATGACACCATTAAAGGATATATGCATTAGTAGTATCCCATATTAGGATACTTTTGTATTGCAGATATTACTTTATATAACTTTGAAGGTAACATGTTGTGCTCTGTGAATCTCGGCCCGTTGCAAGCAGAGTCGAGTCGAACTGAGGTATACGCGAGTTTAGTACCGCCACACCCACGGCGACGGGACAGGGCACGCCAGCGCAACACGCAAAAGCCGCAAAAAGTGTCATAGCAAATTTGGAGAAACGCGCGCAAAAACGACAAAACGAAAGCCGAGCAAGAAATCGAGAGAACCAGAACGATAGTGGCGACGCATCGCCACTCTTCCAAACAAAACCACTGTCCAATGTTAATCGCTACTGCCGTGCGGCAATTCCGTCTATACGTCCGTGTCGTCGGGGCCTGCGCCGCGCACCGTCCCCTTGGCCAGCTGGATCCGCGCCGCGGGGTTCGGCGACCGCCCACCCGCACCGCCGGTGCCTGGCCGCGCCATCGGGTTCGTGAAGATGCCCTCGCGCTCCGGCATGTAAATGGGGTTCTCCAGCTGCATGAGCTCCTCCGGCGACATGGCCGACACTTCCGGCATACCGCGCAGGGAAATGGTCGCGTTGGCGTCCTCCGGAGCCGCGCGGGGCGCAGCGAGCGCGCGCAGGCGGCGCGTCTCCTCCATTTCGGGGTCTTCGGGCTTGGGCGCCTGCTTGGTGGCGGAGGGCGGCGTGGGCTCGCGGGGACGGTCCGCAAACGGGTTGCTCCACATGCGGTCGCCGGCAGATGGGTCGTAGAGGGGATGCACGACGGCCTCGCGCATCGACTTGTCCATCTGCTCCCACTCCTCCTTCTGATCCTTTGCAGCGGCCTCCTTCGCGTCCGCGAGCTTCTTGCGGCGGAACAAAAACACGCCCGCGACCGCACCAATCAGGCACGCGCCGCCCACACCGCCGACGACACCACCGACAATGGCCGCCGTGTTGTCGCTAGACGACGCAGGGACGCACCCGCGCTCGCCGCTGGCCGTCGTGATCGTCGCGTAGCCACCGCCGCACTCGCCCACAGAGCAGAGGTACGTTCCCTGGAACTTTTGCGTGAACTTGTCCGTCAAGAGCGCAAAGCACGTGAGGCTCTTCGATCGGCAGTCGGCCGTGCCCTCGCCCGACTCGCGGCAAGGGCTCAGGTTGGCTGCGCGCACGCACACGGGTCAGAATGAGTGCCGATGAAATTGCGGAGCAGTGGTGCAACGCACGAGTGCGTGCCATTGCCATCGAAGCGCGTCCAACACCTACCGCGGCATCCCGGCTGCTGCTTGTAAGGCCCCTCCGAGATGCGCTCCTCGTAGTACCCCGGCGGGCACACGCCGCAGTACGACAGTCCGTCAAAAGTGGTGACGTTCTGCTTCATCGTGAAGCCCGGCAGGCATGCGGTGCCCTGGCTGTTGCACGTCGCCTTGCCCGGGTTGCCGTCCGCGCACGGGTTGGGCACGCCTGCAATGCAGAACACGCCAACGTGAGCCACACGGTCACGAACACACGAAAGAACGAGTGTGCGACACTCACGGACACAGCCCGTGGGCGTCTGCGTGTAGCCCGGCAGACACCCGTCGTCATTCGAGCACTGGTACGCTCCCGTGTAGAGGGGAATGGGCGTGTTGGCCGACTCGGGCGTGACTACGGGACTGCACGACGAGTAGCCCTGGTTGGTGCAGTTCGTGTAGCCGACCCCGCCCGGTGCGCATGGATTTTTCACAACTGCAGAGTAGGACGCGTTAGAAATGCGTCGAATGGACAAGCGTGTGTGTGTGTGTACTGTGTGTGTACTTGCGTGTGTGTGTGTGTGTGTGCATGCGTGTGCGTGTGTATGTGCGTGTCGCGCAACGCGCCCTACTATACTCACGGAGGCAGTAACGGCGCGTGATGCCAAATGTCGAGCGGCTCTCCACCGTCTGGAAACCCGCCGCGCACGCCGTCCCGCACTGCACGCCGCCAGTGAACAGCGCCTCGATTAGGCCGTCGCCCATCTGCACCGTCTCGGGAATGCAGAGGTTGCTCTGTCCGAGCATCGCGCACCGCATGTAGCCGCTGCTGCGCGGGTCGTCGCACGGGTTCGAGCGCGCTGTGTGCACGCAATTAGATTGGGCATTAAGTTGGGCAGCAAAGAAAAGATGGGACTCAAGGGTCATATGACATGCACACAATCGCCGGCATACACACGCGCACGCACCTTCGCACCGCCCGGCCGTGTAGACAAAGCCCTCCCTGCAGTCCGTGCCGCAGCTGTAACCGCCCGTGTACATGCCATCCTCAATCGACTCCGGCGTGCACGTCTTCGAACCGGCGGTGGGTGCAATGCACTCGAGGTACCCCGCGCGGCCGAGGTCGCACGGGTTGTACACGCGGTCGCACTTGAACCCGTCCCCGCGGAAGCCGCTCTCGCACAGGCACGTGTAGTTGCCGGGCCCCACCTTCGTGCACTTGGCGTAGAGGTGGCAGTTGCCGTTGCTGCGGTAGCTGAAGTCGGTCGCAGTCTCGTTCGTGTACTCGGGCTTGCACGCGACCGTCACCTGTGTGAACGCCATTGCATACCCGCCCGTCGAGTCCTGCACCTGCAGCGTCACCGTGAAGACGCCGGGAAAGTGAAACTGGTGCACCACCGACGCCTTTCCCGTGATGCTCTGCGTGCAGTCGCCAAACGACCACGTGTACTGCAGGTCCTGGCCCGCGAGGTCGTGCGCAAGGGCGTCGAAAAACACGTTCTGCGCCACGTCAATCGCCGACTGGAGGTTCACGAGACCCGACGGAGTCGAGATGCGCGAGACGATCTTCGAAATGACGGGCGCCGTGTTGTCCACTGAGACGACCGCGACCGCCGACGCATACACGGAGGGGTCCGTCGCGAGCGTGTTCTGCACAACAACCTTCACGGGGAAGGTACCCGCGGCGTTGAAATGATGACGAACGGTCGAGTCATTGACGCGGCCGGCGAGCGCCGAGTCGCCAAAGCTCCACGAGTACGTGAGGAGGAGGTTCGCGGGAGCGCCCGTGACGACGGCCGTCTGAATAAGGGATTTGATGACGGGTCAGATTGAGAGCAGCTAGCAGGCGCAAGACGGTTGCGATTGGCGCGGGAGCGACAGGCGCGAATGTCGGTAAAATGAAGTCACACAGGGGTCGACTAACGCAAAGAGAGAGAGAGAGAGGAGGGAGGGGGTAGCGAAACGTTGACGTGCGCAGAGAAAGAAGAAAGGCCCGATCGCCACAAGGAGAACTCGCGACGAGAGTTGGGTGAAAGGACGGGACAAAACGAGCCCTAAACAGAAGAGCGAAACGCAGTTTTCGTGTGCAATAGGGCCCAACTCAGCGAGAAGTCTACTAATGCCATGCATCTTAAAAAGATAACAACACCCGTTGGTAACAAGACAAGCGCACGCAATCTCCCACTGCGAAGGGTCCATGGCACGCACCCATGTCTCGTCCGTGCCCTCGTTTGTGCGGAGGGGTCCCCTGATCGCCACAGAAATGGCCGTGACATTCGTCGCCGCCGCAAACGCACACTGGCACACGGCCGCACTCACGAGCAACACAAGCAGCGCCCGCGCCATGCTTCCGTCTCCCCAATGGGAGGAAAAAGATTAGGGGCGGAGAAATGCCCTCGCGCGGGCCGCAAGGAAATCGAGGTCAAGCGCGCGACGGAAGAGGCGGGCTCACAACACCATACGAAGGCGAGTATCTTCGGACGAATAAAACAGCGGTATTGGGTAATGAGACACCAAGCGACACCCGCAACGAGCGAATCGCACGTGTTTTTAGAAGAAAGAAGAAGCAGAGAAAGAGAGAGAGCGATGGGAGAGAGGCCCATACTGAGTACACAACAATGGGGAAGGCGGGGACGAATGGCGAGCGAGACACACACGCACAATTAGCCACCCTGGGTGTGGCTGTTTTGACCGGCATTTTTATTTGAAAACATGGAGAAATGTGGGTGATTTTTGTGGATAAATTCAAATTCGTGTGCCGGACCAGCCTCCGTATCCATTATTTTGTGAATCATTTTCATAGTCAATTCATAGTGAATAAAGTTTAAATCAATGATGTGACGTGATGACATGCTCATTTCAATAATGTCGTCATTACATTCATATAATGTCGTCACAATGACCTCATCGCAAATCGTAACGCACACGTCAGCCACAACACTTTGAAACTCGCTCCCGCACCACCATCGACGTTCGCTGTTCCTCGCTGCCATGCGCGCTGCCTTCCCTGCGATCTAGGAGAGCGGGGTCGTCCGCCGCCCCCTCTCCCGCCAAAATGGTGGCGGATGTGCTCGTGACAGTGGCCGTATTTTGGGTGGCCGTGCTCGCCGCCGATCACGTGCTGCTGCTGCGGTACAGACACGCCTACATCGCATGGCTCGAGGCGGCGGGCATCTCCCTCTCTCTTGGGCGCGTGTCGTGGTATACGACGCGGCTGAACCGGTTCTTCGTGTCGGTTGGCCACTGGCTCGCGCCGCTGCTGCGCGTATGGTTCAACTGCGGCATCGCGTTTGGGGTGCTCGCTATGCTCTCGGCGGTCGCCATTCTCTTTGCGAACCTGTACAAGACTGTGTTTGTTCCGGCGGAGCCCAAGATACTCACGCCCGTGGTGCGTGCTCACTCGTCCGCTCATTTGCACACTTGAAATGCACCCCCCTTGCCGCGCCAGTGCTGACGTCACCTGACCCTCAGGTGCCTGGCGTCAACGTCCCCACGCACCAGCTCGTCTATTACGCCGTTGCGCTTGCTGTCAGCGGCTTCATTCACGAAGTCGGTCACGCCATTGCGGCCACGTGGTATGCGCACCTTGGCCTTTTCTCCCACGTTACTCACCACACACGCAAG
>CALSCQ010000324.1:22500-44268 GCA_943704525.1 Pigoraptor vietnamica
GCCAGGGCGTTGGGGCTGTGCACGCGCACAGACGCCTGCGCACACACGAACGACGGATTTCAAAGCTCCTTTAATTGCGTCACGATGACCACACCATCCGCGAGCCCGCGGTGGAATTCCCGCGTCGTCGTCGCTCTCCGTCGTGCGCCGGTTGCTTGCGCGGCCTTGCGCCACCCGCCGATGCGTCGGGTGGGTCTTTATCGTCGCCGGGGTTGTCCTCGTCGCCCGGGGGGTCGTCGTCGTCGTCGTCCGGGGCCCTTCGCCGCCGCGATGAGTTGGACGACATTACGCACGCTGCCGCAAACGGATTGTGCCTGATCTTGAGCTGCTTGACGGCCTCGCTCTGGTACGCCGCCACAGTGTAAAAGGCCGTCTCGGGAAAGGCGACCGTCAGTATCCGCTGCGGCTCCGACGGCGGAGGCGGCGGTGCGTCTGGCTGCGCTTGCGATTGCGCTTGTGGCGTCTGTTGCTGCTGTGGGGCGTCCTGCAACGGCGCCTGAGAAGGCGGCGCGGGCGCAGGGACGCGTGCAATGTGGATGCGCGGCTGGTACTGACGGTGCGAGCTCAGGCACACGGCGTTCGAAGCAACCCTGCCGCCGGCGCTGTCCGCGTCCCCGCCGTCCGGTGCGCGGCTCGTGATCCGGACGTGGAAGAAAACTGTCTTGTCCATCCAAGCGGCGCCCGTCTGCGGCGAGTCCTTGTGAGTGTACGTGGGTGGCGACGTGTGTAGGGTGGGGTCCACGCGCCCGCACTTGATCCACGCGCCCTTCATGTACCGCCAGCGATAGCCTTCGTCCGCCGGCACAAAGTCGACGCTGACCGTGTAGAGCGCGGCGGGATCGAGATTGCCGATGCGCACGGCGAGCACGGGGAAGAGCGCGCGCGGCATGCGGCGTATGATCATCTCGTTGCCGACAGCGTGGAACGCAGCCCACAGCTCCTGCGACATGAGACGAACCACCGGCGGTCCCTGCAGCGGAGCGCCCCGCACAGGAGCCTGCGCATCCGGAGGAGGGTCCGCGCCCTCCGCGTGAGCAGACGATGGGGGGTCTTGCGCGCCCATCGCGGTCACGTGGCCGCCTGGACGCGCGGCCGGGGCGGCCGGGGGCGCGTCCTGGGGAGCCCCTTGCAGCGGCGGGTGCGCCCTGTCCCCGGCGAGTGCCGCGCTTCCCATCGGCGCGGGTCCGCCACCCTCGGCCGGAGCCACGTGCCGCGCCGTGGGATACCTGTGTCCCGGCCACGCGTGCGCGGACGGTTGCGGCGGCGGCGGCGGCTGGCTGCTCGGAGGTAACAGGTTGCTCGGCGGGGGAGCGGCCGCATACGCCGGGTCCCCTTGCACCCAGCCGCCGTACATGGCCTGTCGCGGCGCCGGCGGCTCGTGAGGGGGCGCGTCGGAGTATCCGTACGGCGGCTGTTGGGCCCAATACCAGCCGCCGCCGGCGTGCGCGTCCCCTGCCGTCATGTGACCGCCGTGCGCCGGCAGTACGCCGCTACCGCCCGCGTAGTAACGCCCGCGGACCGCCGCTTGCGGGACCCGTGGCGGTGGTGCGTACACTTCGCCGAGGTACGCAGTTTCGCGCGCGCCGGCGTGCGCATAAGCCGGCGCCAGCCAACCTGGCGCTTCTCTCATGGGGTTGCCGATAGCGTCAGAGGGAAACCGCACAGTCGAGATGCCCGCGGGGTCCACGGGAATAAATGGCGGGGCGTATGCAGCGTCAGGGCCCCAGTGCGCGCGCGGCGGTGGCACTCGCGGCATCGACGGAGGAGGGTGGTGGTACCGCGCCCCGTACGCGTAGCCAGACTCAGTGTGAGGTGGGTATTCCTGTCCAATGCGGGCTTCTGTCAATGGCAGAGGGGGATCGTAAGCCGCATACAAGTCGCCGTGATGCCTTTCCTTCGGTGGCACGCTGGGAGCCGGATAAAAGCTCTCGTGCGGAGCGTTCGCGGGATAAGCAAAGTAGCCGTGGCCGGCGGCGTACGCAGACCGCGGCGGTTGCACAGCGTCCGTCGTCAGTGGCGGTGGCAGCGGCCCGTGCGCATAGTACGGCCTCCGCGCATCTGCCGCCATCTCGCGACTTGCGAGCGGCTCTAGAGGCGGCGGGTACCCATAACCCACCGAGCGTGGCGGCATCGCGGCGCCTCCGTATGTCGCAACCTCGGCACCGGTGGGCGCGAGGTACTCGGGCCCTCCGGCTCCACGCACTTCTCGCTCGCTGGCGTGTGCGCGCACATGTCCCGGCGCGGTCGCTTCGCCCAGATGCCCGCTTCCCCCGGCATGCGGTGCGGACGTGGCCCAGTGATCGCCGACCGCCGGGTGATATGCGGCGCCGACGTCGTGTCCGTGAGAGCGGTCCGGCGCAAAGTACGCAACCGACACGGAGGGTCCCCCCGTCGAACCCATGGGCTGCGAATCGCCCGTTCCAAAAGCCGGCGCATACTGGCGGCCGTGACTTGAAGCGGCGACAGCGGCCGAGAAAGTGTTGCTGGTGCCGCCTTCACTGCCCGCGCGGAAGGCAACATGTGACATTGCCGGGGCCGTGAGGGCGACGGCTGACCCTTGAACTGGCCAAGCCGGGCCGTAGTGGGGTCCGTCGTCGGTCACCTTTCGCACGTCAGTCGACTGAAACGATCGCACGGTCCTCGTCGACGCCGTCTGTGCAAATCGACCCCGTCAATGCAAACCCGGCGCGGGGGAAGCTGTCGTCGAGTAATGTCCGCCGGACGGACCGGCAGTCGACCGGTCCCTGGGAAGTGAGCCCGCGAAGATGCTGTCAGTTAGTGAACGGCACGCTTTTGACAACTTGCGAGGGGTGCGCCAAGGGATAGAATAAGAGAGATGGGGGGCGCCAGAGTGGTGGAGACAGACGAAGTATAAGAATTGAATGGAAAAGGGGATCGACACCAGGAGCGGGTACAACCGGACATGAGTGAATCATAAACGCGGCCAAGTGAATCTGCCCGGCCATCAAAAATCGGACATGTCAATGCTCGCATAAAAATGCCTGCACAGTGCGATCGCACGAGCACGACATAACACCAAAGAGGCGGTCGCGACAGCGTGGTTATGAGGGTGCGCGTAACGATGAAAGAGTGGACGCGGTGGCGACAAACGCAAACGCAATCAGACGACCGGACCGCACCGGCGACGGAGAATTAGAAAAATCAACAGAATCAAATATTTCGACCAATCCCATTAATCCCCCGCAAATAAACGGCCGGCTGCGCAGCACGTCCACCGCCCCCAACCCCTTCTGCACCAGCACCAAGCGCATAAGGTCAGGCGCGTACCCGAAGGTTCTAAGCTTGCTCAGTCGATCGATACTGTGATGGCCGCAACAAAAGGCTGCAGCACGCCGTACCGCCGGCCACCACCGGCCGGACCGCCGCCCCCGGGCGCGCAGCCGCGCCGGAGGGACGGGAGTTCTGTACACTGCATGAGGTTACGAGCTTCAGTTAGAAACTTAAGGACGGCTGTGCACAGCAGCGGAGACCGTGCAGTACCTGAATAACGACAACGCAAACTAGACGGCCGGCCCAGGAATTACATGGCAATACACTAGAGAACAGCGTGAGGAGCGTATCACGACCGAGGCAACTTGAGCGCGTCAGCAGTTCCGCAGCGCCACTGGCATGCGCGCACCCAGGAAGTGTGCCGGCAGCGGCCAACGGATGGGAGGAACAGTCACTCGGCCGGTAACAAATCCGATTGAACTGACAACACAACGCCTTACAGCCTGTGCCACTCACGGTATTCAAACGAGCTGAGTGACCGACGTTGCTTTCCAGAGTTCGCCAACAGCGCGGCCCGAGTGCTTTGCCGGCGGAACGACGGAAGCCGCAACACAGTCCGAGACGTCAGCATACGCACTCAATCGGCCAGTACTGAATTAAAGCCGGCGCCTGCACATCAATCGCCAAATCGTAAGTGCGCGCTGTAGTTATAAAATCACAATGAAAATGCTCAACTCAACGCTTGAAGTAAGACTAAAACGGTAACTTCGCGTTTCACACCTGCCTCACTCCTCCCTGAGTTCAGTCGCGCCTTCAACAGTGTTCAGTTGGTGACCAAAACTGAGCTGTTAGTCATGAAATCGGACGGGATGAAGCCCGCGTTACTCAGGCACTGCACGGCCGAGACGCCCTAGAATCTTCGTGGCGTGCCTGACGTCAGGTCCGTGATCGCACCACCCCTCGCTTTCGTCGATACTGCGCGGTGCAGTGCATGAGTGCACGACCGCGATCGACCGCGCCACTGGCAGAATCGATAGCGTGACTGCGGACCGGGGCCAATTGGCATCGGCAGATGCCGTGTGGTCGGTCGCAGCACGGGTCACCGGTCGGCGTCACGCGACCGCCGCATGGGCATCGTCTGTGCGCCGAGAGGGTAAACGGTGAATAGACCTCGCCCCACCACCATGCGAGTGGGTCGATGCGCGGTCGAAAAATCGACACACGCGCGAAAAAGGAATTGTAAAAAGAAAACGGCGAGCCGACAATGTCGTAAGCTATTGTGGCCACACAAATGATG
Source organism: Pigoraptor vietnamica (assembly GCA_943704525.1). Taxonomy (NCBI): domain Eukaryota; class Filasterea; order Ministeriida; family Capsasporidae; genus Pigoraptor; species Pigoraptor vietnamica. The sequence goes on from CALSCQ010000324.1 coordinate 27,029, forward strand.
AAAAATTGGAGCAAATTATAAAGAAATATTTTTCTTATCTCGATGCGACGGCACGCGATTTTGGCGCCTTTTCAAAATGGATCAATGCGAGTCGAGTCGATGCGGGATGATCCATCGATGGAGGGATGGACCCGTCGATCTGACGTAAAGAGAAAAAAGGAGGTAAAAAATCCCGTCAGCCGACAGAGTGGCTATTCAAAACGGGAAAAATGGTGTGCCGCCCACCAGTCGGGCGGTGAAGAACGGTTGACAACACGTCACGAAAAAATAATTTGAATGGGATATTATGGATTATTAGTCGGAAGATTTGTTTTAATACAGATTGATTTTTGTTATTTGAAATTATTTTTGCGTAAATGTTTCATAGCGAATCAATATTACATAATTGATTAATTGAAAATGAAAATTTTGCATCCCAGGGTGGGTGTGAAGAGCGAAAATTTATGACGGTGTATTTTTGTTGAAAAAATTTGGAATTATTTTATTTATTTTTCATAGATATTCAATACAAAAACTCTGGCAACGGTACACTCCCATTCATCATCCTTGAGGGCGTGGGGTACCATGGGTGAATACATCCTGCACGTGCGAGCACAGTCGTCACCATTCCCATTCCCGGTCAACTGGGGTAACCTAGACCGTCCATGCCACCATTGCAAGGCGCGCATTTTTCTTGGAGATGCGCAAGGGATGCACCACAGTTGCGGGCTGCTGTGCGGTCCCCTTCCCGAAACCATGGATGCGTGGGCGGCCGAGCGGACCTTCAATCGCAGGTTCGTGACCCAAAAGCTTCTCAGACGTCAACTGACGAGCGGCGCACTAAAGGCTGTCTCGATTGCCAGTTCAGCCGACTGGTCCTCAAGCAGCATGTCGCTTCACTTCGGCGCAGGGTGGGACATTAATTGTCACTCGTCCTCCCGGCCATGCACTGTACGTCGGCAAGCCCGGTCCGCCCCGCCGGCGTTGTCACGGTCGGGCAGGCGCGAGCATTATCATCATCTGTCGTGAATTTCAGTTTTGCAGTGTCGGCGATGTATTGTCAGTCCGGCCAGGAGCGCCTCTTTCACATCTGTAACAGTTCCGTGTCGACGGTCCGCCTATTAAGATAGGTGCTTCTTGACATGTCCGTGTCGTGCGGCAGGTGCTCTCTGTCCTGGTCGACAGTCTCTTTTTCTTTTTTTGGAGTTACTGTACTCCGGACTGACGTGCGTGTACATCGGACAGTGCCTATTGTAAGTCGAGTTGCGGTCATCGAGCACGCCGGCCTGCTCCGGAACGGACCGATAAAGGTTCGCGACGTGGCCCAACTATGACTCGGCAATTTTCCACATTAGGTTGAGTTTTCGGACAGCCCGGAAGTGTGTCGTGTGGCCGTCCCTGACCACAACCGCGCGCCGGATTTATGACCGATTGACCGCGGATCGCCTCCGCTGACGCAAGTGCTTAAAGGGTGCCGCAGTGGCCTGCTTCGGCCGGCATGTCAGTGGCGGGCGACTTCTTCCAAGGTTTGTTGACTGAATGTGAATGGCGCCGGACCTCCTACCGAGTCATTTTCTGTTGTCCATATGCATGTTCTGATCGCCAGCTCTGCCGACGCGGTGTTGTGTCAATGAACGCACGCCGGACGGCCAGCGCCGAGACAGTGCCAGTTCAACCACACGGCCCGTCGCTGGTCAGACGTACGGCCGGCCGATTACCGACCGCGGCAGCCGAGCACGGCACCGGAATTGCGAGGCCGCGGTCGGCGATGTCAGTGTCGATGAACCGCGTCCTTTCGACCAGTCCTACGAGCCGTCGGGGCCAGCCGCCGCTTGCCATCGCCGACTCAGAGGACCGGAGCTTAATACGGTTTGAGTCTCTTGTTGAAAGTTTTGGAGTGCTGCGGAATCTGTTGTTGCGCGACGCAGCGTGTTGCATGGGTGCAGCCGGCGCTGCCGCACGATTTCGGCATGCAAGTGCGGATGCGACTGCCAGTCTGTGTTGTGACGGAGTTTCCGTTGCCCTGCGCTGGCCGTCGAAGGGCCATCGTTAACTTACATAGGCACTGCGACGTGGCGGCGACAGCGTGGTGCGTTACTGATCTGGGCTGATCGATCGTGACTGACCGGGTCCGCCCGCCTGCCGGCAGGCCGCTTGCTACTCTGTGGTGAGCCTCATTCTCGAAGTCTTTGCAAAAAGGGACACACTGTTACGTCTTCGTTTGAATTGTGCAGGCGTCGACGCCGTGCTGTGCCCCCGGACTCTGCCAGCTATGCGGCCGGTCCTTTTATTTTTGCGCCAACTGACTGAACCTCACTGCGTCAGTCACACCGACGACTCTGTCGGCCAATGGAAGTCTGTGGGTTCGTCGCTGCGGTGCCTGCCGAGGCAAGTACGTGCCGGCCGATTAATTGCCGGTCTGCAGCGCCGTCAACGCGTGTCAGAATGTGCGCCTAACCCGGCCACGGCAGTGAAGTGAGTCTCTCATCCCGCATTCAGGCATTTGGCTGCCGCACGGTATCCGCCCATAACGTTCTCCGTCGCCGCAGGCTAAAGGACGGTGTCAATCGGCATGCCACTGGCATGGGTTCTCTTCCGCCCGCCGGCGCACCCGGCGATCGAGAAAGGTTTTATTTTCGCGATCAGATGCATCAGCCATCGCATCCGCCGGTCAGAGACCGACAGTGCGTCTGCCAGTGCCGTGCAGTCAGTGAATAAGGGCCAACAGCTCTCGTGAATAGAATTTACGAACGAGCCGACGGCTGAAATGAGGATTCAGTTTAGTCAATAGGATACAGCTAACAGCTCAACAGTAATGAGTCCGATACAAGCGGATGGAGAGTCGAGCACACGTTGCCAGGCCAGCGGCCGATGACTCAAGGCCAATTGCAGCGCCGGAGGTTTGAGGGTCGCGGCAGGTGGCCTGCGGAAAGGAGGGGGGTATACACTGGCATGCGCGACTGTCAGACAGTTCGGTCAGTCGGCGTCGGCCCGTGCATGCGGGCCAATTCCGCTCGCGGCCGCCGCCGCGGGCTCACAGTCACGCCGGCCCTCCGTCGCCCGGCCGCCGGCTTGCTGGGTCGGCGGGGCCGTTCCATGCTTACTGACAGAGTGGTGGTTGCTCATCGGACACCCCAAAAGGAGTCCGTCAGCCGTGAAGTGAACATTGCCGTACCGACGACCCGGTGCGGCCAACCGGACGGACCGGAGTTGACCGCACTAGTCGTCAGTTAGTTATTAATAGCCTGTGCCCGGAGACGGCCAGAACACCTGCGCCCGGGCTCGCCAGCCGACGGAGCGTTGGGCGTCACGCGCTCAACCGTATGAGCCGAGGCCGACCATGTTGAATTGAACGTCAGCGAGAGTGGCCAATGGAGGCGTGCGGTCAGCCCATGACGGAGCCGAAGCAGGTTAAGGGCGTTCGCCTCCAGTCCGTCACGCCGCCGGCGTTCCGGCCGCCGGGGTCCGCCGTCACACCGGTCTGGAGCAGCCTGCGCAAGGCCAAGATGGAGATGCGATATTCAGTGCCGGCTGCTTTCCGCGAGTTGACATACAGTACGCCGGCGGCACCCCGCAACTAAAAACCGTTGACCACTACGGCGCAGTCATGGCCGCAACGACCGGCATGTCAGTGAGAAAGGGCGCAACTCTGAACAGGTCACGCCGGACTCAGTCCCCCTCCCCCCACCCACCCTCCTCTCTTTCTTCGCGCCTGCCACAGCCGGCGGCGACATAACTCGCTGACAAATACGCTAACTGAAGCAGACGGAGCCGCAAGTGGTTCTAAGTTCACACTGCCGACTGACGGAGGCTGCAAAAAGTTTGACAGACTGCATACACTCACGACAGTTTACCAGCCAAGCGCACTCAACCAGCGGCCGCCGTCGGTGAAGCCGAAACGGACCCGGACCGCAGTGACGGCTGAGTGGAATAGCAGCAACACAGATATACCTTACCGTCGGTATCGCCGCGGCGGAGGAGGGACCGAGGCCGAAAGTGCTCCAGGCGCCGACGGCAACATCAAACTCGGCCTGCTGACCTTGCCGATTAGACTCGCCGACTGACTCAGCAGTCCGCCTAAAACCGGCCGAATCCCCGTAGTGCCTGTTGGTGCCGATGGAAAAAATGTCACCGCGAAGCAAGACCACATGACAGCGAAATTGTGCCTGAAGCACGCCTGACGGCAGCGCCGCTGACACTGCAGGGCCGGCGGGACGGTCCGCCGGCGCCGGCCGGGCGCCGAAGTCGTGCACGTACTGACCGTGCCTCAACTCGGTCGCGGGTCGCCGAGTTCGAATTCGCTGATGGTAAACTGAAAGGCACCGGTCCGCCCCCGTTTAAACCAGGTCTCCGGTCCCCGGCTAATGGCACGGTGCCTCCACAACGGCAGGCCGTTACAGTCACTTTTGAGCTGGAATGCGTAATTAAAATGCGCGAATATTAGATGCATTGACGGAGCTTTTTTTCCCCTTTTTTTCCTCTCTCGTCTACTAAAAGAGTGCAACACAGCAGAGACCAACCTGAAGCAAAAGGGGACGTGGACGCCGCCAGGGACGGAAAAGCGGCATCAACTGACAAAACCTGTGGGCCACTGTTGAACCCCGCTAGCCGAGAGTGTGAGGGTGTTACAGGCTTGAAATCTGAACCCTCAATCACCATACCTTGGTTGGGACTGCAGATTAGCAAAAAGCGTAACGAAAAGTTCGCAAGATTTCACTCGGCGCTGGCCGATTTGAAGGAGACGTCGTGTAAAGTGGCAGAGTGCACCTCAAAAGCACGCCGTCCCTCGTCCCTCGCCATTGCGCCACGTCAAGGTCGACTTCGCGCCTGTCGACCCGCAAGCGGACCGGCTGTCGACTCAGTGCGACACGTGCCTGCGCATCGGTCGATCGCCAAATAAGGAGAGACCACGGCCGGGTGGTCCGATGCGGCGTCCGCGGGCGGCAATGCAATGACGCACACACCGTGTTGAACAGCGCGAACCATTGGCAACTATTTGCTGCGACCGCACTGCCGGAGAGCAATGGAGGCTGAGAAAAAACTGCCGTGACACTCAGTGAAAACCCACACTTCTCCGGCCGGCGGACGCGTCGCATTGGGTGTGGCACGGCCGCGTCAACATCCCCCCCCCCCCCCCCCCCCCCCCCCCCCCCCCCCAACCCCTCTGTCCAGTTGGCCGGCCGCCTGCCCGGAGCCAGCACCAGCCCGGCGCTGAACAAGTGCGTCCCGGACCGGCCCTGTTCCGCCGTCGCTCCGTAGTGCGTCATCGCACCATTCTCAGACTGAGCTCCGGCGGCTCTGCCGTGAATCGACTGGCGGTCCGGGCCCGGCGTCAGACTTTCGTCGCGGCCACAGCTGCGGCCGTGTCGCAGCATCTCAGAACTACGTCAACGGACTTGCAACTGCGGCACGCGCACATCAGGCCTTGGACCGACTAGAGAACAGGAAGGGCGCGACTGACTCGGCGGCGGCGATTTCGCACTCACTGGCACTGAGTTGCCGACTCTCCTAAGTCATAGGACGTGAACGGCCGGGTAGACTAAAGCCGCGGGGAGGTCGTCGTTGCCTCTAAGAACGCGCCGCCGTGGCCACTCCGCCGCGCCCCGACTGGCGTATTGTGCATCGTTGCCTTCCACTGCGGGATTCGTCTGCGCCGGTCAGGGCTTAGTGGCCCACCCGGGTCGAGTCCCCGCCAATCTGAGACAACTCGGCACCGCCGTGTAATGAGAGGTCCGGCAGGGAAGTCGTAGTCTAACTTGTGATTGCGCTTATTCTTTCGCGCTCGAGAACTAGCGGAGGTCAGGGACTGACTGGCCATGTCGTATGCCGGTAATTGTGCCGGCTTCTGCGCCGAACGCTACGCCGGCGGTAACCGTTGTTTGCCAACGGATTGACGCGTCACTGCGGCGCCGGCCGCCGTCTTTATGAGTGTTTCACGCGGCCGTACCACATTGACAGGTGAATGAAACTAACTGAACGTTGTCCGACGGAGCCGAGTGCTTTTAACTCGCAGTGAATTCTGCCGTGCCAGTGCACATTCAAGGCACGCCGTTTGGCAGTGAGTCCGGCTGAGCAGACGTCGAGTGGCCGCACATCCCGGCTGCTCTCAGTTGGAGTACTGTACCTCCCGTGACCGATTTATGTGTCAATGCTATTATACACTCAGTACGCAGGCTCTAACTTACTCGCGTGTCAATGACTGGCTGTCGTGACGCTGTTCGTGTGAGCGACTTGGTGATCGATGGAGCAGGGCTCTCACCGGCCGCGACCCACCCGCGCAAGGACTCGGCGGCCGCTAGCGCGCGGCTTCAACGGTCCCGGCCCGGACACGGCCGGTGCCGGACACTTCGAGGCGCAGCAACCGCTCCCTCCACTCGCTCAGCTGGTCGCCGGCTCGCCGCGGAGAACACTATGAGGTGGGTGCCGGCCGTGAGCCCGCTACGGTGGCGGTTGCGTGCGTTGTAAAACAGGAGGGAGCCGTGTCAGCCGAGGGCCGGGTGTTTGCATTTGTGTCCGGCGAGTGCCAGCCGAGTGGGCTTCGAATGCGTGTCTCTGAGAGTGCGTGTACGTATGAGTCACCGCCGTGTACCCGGCGGGTGTCGGCAGTGCGAGTGGCCGCCGACTGCGCAGGCGGACACTGCAGGCACAGACCGGAAGGGCTCAAGCAACTCCTGACATTTCGTCATCCGAGCGGTCCGGCGGGTCGGGGGACGTACACTGCCCGGAGCATGAGAGGCTGATGCGCAGGTCAGTCAATGTGTCGCCGGTCCGCCGTGCCCCGTCGGGCCCTGCTTGAAACGGCCGCGCCCCGGCCGGGCCGACTGCAGCCGTCCCCCCTCTCCCTCCGAGTCTCTTCGCGCGATCCCCGCCGTGAGTCGCCGGGCGGCGAACTGCCCTCGACCGCCGGCCGGCCGACGGTCGACGTGGCCGTGCCGGCTGGACTGTTGGCGTCGGCGAGAACGGCCGGCCTGCCCGAAGGTCACTCGGTGAGTTAGTTCCAATCGCTATCATGACGCTTTGGGCACCGAGTTCAACTGATTAAGCCGGGCGGCAGGCCCGGCGGCGGCCACGGCTCCGCGGCGGCGGCCGGCGCCGGCATCAAGATGTCTCGGCCCATTCCGAATGTACGGCCAGGCCATCATACCAACGGTTGGTGACTGGAGAGAAGCTAGTGAATGTGAATGTAGTGTGACACAGGCGCGCGGGCGCGGCGGTGGCGACCAGTGACTGCATCAGTCTCCATCAAACGGAGTTCGCAGAGTATGTGAATTCAGGTTACCGCGGGATGCACGCAGACTGGTTCAACTGTGCGCCGGTGGCCTGCACGGCGCACCGGAAAACCCGTTGGCCAGGACCAGCACAAGCGGGCCCAGGTATTAGTCCCCCTCCGCGGCAATTGGCCGTGGGTGCCGGGGGGCTTTTGCTTGATGTGCGACCAAGCCGTGAGAACTCAAAGCTGCCGCCATATATATGAATCACCGCCCACTGCGGATAATTTGAATTCGGAACATTCCACATGCCCGCCTCACGCCGCGACCGACCGATGCCCAGCACATGGTTCATATGGCCGCAGACAGCCTCAGTCTCGCACCGAGGTCGGACGTACCGTCGAAGGCGACCTCAGAGTGCGCTCAATCTAGTGCGCAGCATATCCAAGGCAAAGAACTGATTCCCACACTCTGCCGGACTGGCCGAATAAACATGAGCACAAACGAGATGGAGCCGCGACATGGCGCACAGCCTCAGATGTGCCCAACCGCAGTCCACTTTTACGCTTCACGGTTTTACTCTGCGCCGGTCGCTCAGTGAGAGAGGTATTTCCGGCCCTTCTCTCTCCGCCGCTCCAGCACCTTTCGCCCGCCGGGAGTCCTCTTTCGCGCCAAAAAGCCGAGCTTTCGCTTTCGCCGCCGCGTGTTGGGCTGGTACTCGCGACCAAACGTGAAGCAGCGGACCTGACCCACAGAGGTGCCGACGCCGCCGACGGCGCTGCCCGGAAGCGCACCCCTGCGATAGGCGCGGCGTTCAGAATGGACGCATACTAGCCATCACCACACGTGTGTGTAATACAGAATTGCACGTCGCGTGCGTGATTGTGTGCGTTGAGTTACACGCTGTGTGCGTGTGCGTGAGACAGTGGAATCAGGTGTTGTATTGGAGGCGGCGTGTGTAGGTTGTTGGCTGCATGTGTGTGTGCGTGGGAATGCGTGCGACGTGCGCTGTTTCCCAACTTGACGATGGTTATATCCGACACAGTCAATCGGGTGCGTAATGTGTGTGTGTCTCTGTAAGCACAATCACGCGAAGACCTCACAACAAACAGAGCAACCTAAGCACACACACCTTCCCGCCCAACCGAACAGCGATGGAGCGCCAAGGACACGCGATGCGCTTTGCACAGCGTTCACCCTGCACACAGAAAGAATGCGTGAGGTTGTCAAAACGCCAATGATTCCGACAGTAGACCCCGAACTGCGCACACATGGAAACGATGCCGTTCTGGTGTGACGAGTTCAAGAGCGAAGTCATCACCGCGCACGCGCATGACGCACACCGATCACGCAGGGTTCAAAACGCGATAAAAGACATGCATGCAACACAAAGATACGCCGCAGTACAGCGCATCGTTTGCTGAGCACATTCAACGCGCGTGAAGAGAAGAGGCCACTCACCCCTGCGTTCCAACGAGCGCAGTTGCCGCGCGGCTCGCCAGGCGCACCGCGGCGCCTAACAAGCCCAGCATTGTTGGGGGTGTTGGAGAGAGTTGTGCGCGCGCTACACACTGAAATGTGAAGAACCAAAGCCAGCACACCACTGCATGGCACGTGACTACACGTGATATGCGCATTTCGGCGAGATCTCGCAACACTTGTTGTTACTGTGCCGTTTGCTTCATTCAGAAAATAAAATAAACCATCCTCTGATGAACGAGCAAAGTGGGAGAAAGAGGAGGAAGACGGAGGGGGTTGGGTTCCAAAAAGGGGTTTTAAGGAGATGTCGCATCGGCTTAAATCATGGACGTGTGTCTATTGACTACACTAGACAAAGGAGAGAGTGTTATGTGCGCCCCACTTTTTTGGCATTGTGCGACGAGTAACGGCTCTGTCGATTGTTGTTGCGCACAGCGAAACATCTCCAACGCGTATATGTGCATGCCACTGATAATGACCGGTCCAACCATCGAGAAGGTGCTTCCCGACTTGTTTTACACGTCAATGGCGCCCTGCTTGTGGAGGGGGAGGAGAGGGGGACATGGAGGACGCGGCAGAGGAGCTGAGGTACAAGTGCGCAACCTTCTCGCCGCTCTATTTCGGGAATTTGCCGTACTCATCGGGTACGCGTGCGCTGGCGGAAGCATTCGTTTCTACGCACTCTGCCCAAAAACCACTGTCACGGGCACTCCCTTGAGTTGGCCACTTGCACGTTTTGAATCTGACAGAGCCTGGGCGTTCTCGGTACGTCGTGCGCTGCTTGCGGATATGCCAGCTGCTCCCGTCGGTGGCAGTGGCGAGTGCGAGTGCCAAGTTGCGCCTTCGTGCCGACATCAAGCACGTGCGTCGTATCGAGACAGAGACGGTGCCCATTCGTTTGCTGGCCGACGTCCTCGCTGGTCTTTCCGCCTTGCACGACAAGGGCTTTGTCCACTGCGACGTGCGGCTGAAGAACATCCTCTGCGTCAATCCGACGCACGGCATTGCGGAGGGAGCTGTAAGGTACGTTCTTACCGACTTGGAGTTCCGCAACCGCGCCAACTTTAAGCCTTCTCGCGTGCTGAAATCGTGGCACGCTAGGACTCTCAACGCTCGTGGCGAGTGCACGACCTGGTCAGACCTTCACCTCGTCTCGCTGCTCGCTCGTGCGGCGAACCGTGCGGCACTGACAGCGCGTGCGTGACATCCTCAAGCGTCTCGATGACCCTGGTGCCACTGCACTCGCAATTTCGCTTTCGTTTCGCGCGATGCTTTGAGCCTATAACATCCCCCGAAAGTCGCTTCAGCTCGCACATTGTGTCTGTGAAAGTAGTAAACAGCCGTGAGCGACCGCAGTGTTTGCATGGGTGCATCACATCAGACGCGCTTGTGCCATTGCGGCCCCTGAGCACATGTACAACAGGTCTTCATTACGCGACGATCACGCGAAACGCAGCACGCGACACGCAGACAAAGGGCGCCCGCACGCAAAAAGTTTGGCGAAAGGACAGAGTACGTCACTGGCGCTCGTGACGACGGGCATCGGCGCACGTCCCGACGGCCGCCCTCAGGCGTCGAGGAAGTTGGCGGCCATGAGGAGGTCGAGGGCGATTTCGGGCTCAATGGGGAATTCTGGGATTTCCGTGACCGAATTTGTGTATCGCACCTTAAAGTAAAAGTACTTGCACACCTTTTCGAGAATTTGGGAGCTGCGCAACGCCATACATGGGGCGTGTTGGGTCACTCACGGCAGCCGCGCAATCGAAGGACGCATGCGACAGCCACCGACTCCATAGAACTTCGACACAACATCCGCCCACTGATAACACGGCTCTATAGCACGCGGACAGCACAAGCAACAGACAGCAACGACGGCGAACAATTAAAACAGCGGGAAATGTGACGCGTTAACGCCATTCAAACGGCAGTCCACAAATGAGCAGACCGCAGAGAGGGACACTGCGGACAGACCCATGACACACAACAACAACTTCCGTCCACTTAAAGACAAACTGCAACGCACAGCTCATGCGAGAGGCACGCGCACTACCACTCGCACCCTCGAACACAACAGCAAGACGCACGAAGCACGCGCACTACTACCACTCGCACCCGTCGAACACAACAGCAAGACGCACGAAGCACGCGCACAACTACCACTCGCACCCCTCGAACATGTATAAAGCACGAAGAACGCAACACTCACGAAATGTCACGGAAGTGAATCTCGTTGCTCTCGTTCTCAGAAAATTGGCCTGCGAACGGCACGCGAGCCATTCGTTAGTTCAGCAGTGCTCTACGAAGTTAAGGGAACAAAGCTGAAAACGCACACTGCAATCGCAGACAGAAACAGAGATGATCCCCTACATGCTGCACGTTCGACAGCACTCCCTCAAACACACACTCCCTAGTTTCACCAACAACCAACCACACAAGGAGAAGAAGACACAGCCGCACGCACCGGGACCGCTGAGCATGGACTTGATGGTGCCGGACACCATGGCGCAGTTGCGGCTAATGACAAACTCTTGCCCGTCAGAGCTAATGAGCTTGACGTATTGCGTGTCGGTGCCGTCGTGCTTGTCGTCCGCCATCTTCGCAAGTGTGCAGACGCACGCGAGCACACAGACACACACCTCAGACCTTTCTTTAAGTGCGGAAATGAGTACGCGAAAGGGCTTGTTAACGTAAAAGTGTCGTGTGCAAAGCGCGATCGACTGCACCCCCAAGAGCGAAGATGGTTGGTATGGGCGACCAAAGGACGCCGGTGCAATTAATTTGAAAAAGTGCCGAAAATTGAAAAAACGTGACGATGCCCAATTCACACACACGTCCGCATTAGTCACGTGAAATCACGTGCAATCACGTGATATTTCCCGCCACTTCTTTGTCTCGGAGTTGGGCGTACGACGAAAGATCTAAAAAGCTTATTCAGAGACAGCAGGGTTTGACAGTCACACTCCTCGGCGTGCGTGTCAAGTCCCGTTTGCGCCAACGCCGCGTGTTCCACCATGGTGTGTTACGCGTGTGGGCTCCTTTTGTGAAACGTCTGTGCTGTTACGCATCTTGCATGAGCCTGTGTCGCAGTGCGTCATGGCGCATGGACTCGAGTGTGTGTCCGCTCATACAGCTACACTGCGCGCCCATCTACCACGCTCACGCACATCTGCGCGCTGCCATACAGGACATCCGGCGGTTTTTCGGCGGTGGCGGCGGCGGCAAAGCGTCGGGCGACGGTCGCCTCACGCAGCCCAAGAAGCTGGCCGACGACCCGCACGAGTCGAACACACGCCGGTCGTCCCCGCGCAAGGGGGCGGCAAGTAACGGCGCCGTTACGCAGTCCCCGAAGAAGGCGTCGCCGGCGAAGCGACCCACGACGACGGGTGGCGATGCACCGACCGCCAAGCGCAAGCCGGAGGGGTCAGACGACGAGTTTGACGTGGCGGGAAAACGGAGCGCAGACCGCTCCAAACGGCGCCGCGTCGTGTCGGATGAAGGTGGGGTTATGGGCGTGTGGTGCGGCGGCAAGTGTCACGTGGACGAGTGGCAAGGCATCTGATGCGTGTGTCATGACGCTGTCTGCCCTTGGGGCGCAGAAGAGGAGATAGTGTCGCCGTTCTTCGCTGACGCGGGTGCCGACAAAAAGCCGAAGGTATGTCTCATGCGATGTTGTGCGATCTCGCCCTGAATCTGATTGCGAATTGTGGCCAGGTCACGCTGTGCTAAACCTGACTGCGCAATGTGGCCCAGGTCGAGCAGATGCGGGATCACGCGGACTCGTTTGCCGCCGGCGGTGCGGCTGGACGCAAGCGCGCGAACGACGAGGGAGAGTCAAAGTGCGTTGATGAGCTGCGTGTGCCTGTCGTGGCACTCGACACTTCGCACGTATGAATGGGCTGCGTTGGAGATGGCCGTTCTCTCGAGCGAGTGGGCTGACATTTGGTCTCTGTGTGCGTTGTCGCAGGACTGCGAAGCGCGCGCGCCAGGAGCCCGCTGTGGTTGAGGTGGATCCTCAGGCGTATTTCAAGTCGTCCAAGGGCAAGGTGCGTGTGCGGCCGCGTGGTGGAATGCTCTTGTGAGGAAAACGCATGCACGCACGCACGCACGCACATTCCCGTGGTGCTTGTCGCGTATTGCCGCGTACTGATGCATGCTAATCAATCGTATCCTATGGACAGTCCCCTGCGAAGGCGGCGGCGGCGGCTGCCGAGGACTCGGGAACGGACATTGAGGTGCGAGCCATTCGCAACTGCCTTGTCTCACGGACGTGTTTTTTTTTTCTTCTCTCGATTAACCGTCTACCTTGCGTATGTGTGTGCGTGCCTGTGCGTGTGTTGTGTGCCTGTCTGTGTCTGTGTGTGCGTGCAGGATGAACCGTCAAAGCCGGCGCAAAAGAAGTCTCCCGCCAAAACTCCCAGAAAGAAGAGCCCGGCAAAGGTAGAGTCTGTGCTTCCACCGCGTGACGCAATTGTGACGCGTGCATTTGACTGATTGTGCCCACTGTGTGCAGGCGACGCCGGTCAAGGAAGAGGATTCGGCGACGGATGTGTCGGTGCGTGCGGCTCGCGTAGTCGCAGGCCCCGCCCCCTTTCCTTGCGTTCAAACTCCCACCCTTCCATCCTCGCTGTTCCTCGCCCTCATCCCTCCTCCCTTGCTCCGTCCTAGTTCGTTCTCTCGTCATTGCTTACCTTTTTTTGTTCGCCCACTTTCAACATCAGGACTCGGAGCCTGCGAAGCCAGCTTCCAAGTCAGCCGCCGCAAACCATGCGCCGCCCGCGAAGGCCGCCGCGCCAACCGTCACACCGACCGCAGCGTCCACAACGCCCAAGGCCAAGTTCAAGCCGTCCGGCAAGATGGTGTCCTCTGCCGCGTCGCACGCGCCGTCGTCCGCCCCTCCCGCCGCTGCCCCTGCGCAGGCTGCGAAGGTGACGTCCCCAAGCGCGCCTCCCAAAGCAGACGCTGGAGAGAAGCCAAAGGGCAACCGGTCGACGTATTTTCAGCACATGCAGCGCGAGCCCCCGCGCGCGCTTGGGACGAAGGACATCCCCGACGGCGCCGAGATGTGCCTGAACGGGTACACGTTTGTGCTGACGGGCGTGCTCGAGTCGATTGAGCGCGAGCAGGCGGAGGACTTGATCAAGAAGCACGGCGGGAAGGTCACCGGCAGCATTAGCAAGCGCACGGACTACGTCGTCCTCGGCCGCGACGCCGGCCCTTCGAAGTTGACTAAGATTGCCGAGCTGGGCACAAAGACGCTCGACGAGGACGCGCTGTTTGCGCTCGTGCGCGACTCGCCGCCGTGGGGCAAGGAATGCGCCACGAAGGGGAAGGCGCTGCTGGACAAGTGGAAGGCCGCCAAGGCGAGTGGAGTTGCGGGCGCCGGTGCCGCGGGCATGGCATCCCCACCCCCTCCGGCACCGGGCTCCGGGGGCGAGTCGCAGCCGCAGTCGCCGTCGGGCCCTGTGAACCCGTACAAGAAGGCGAACCCGTATAAGAAGGCAGGCGCACCCGCCGCTGCGGGCGGGGCTGGTGCCGGGCCGAGCGATGCGCCCGCCGCCCCTGCGCGTCCGCCCGGGTTTGTCGAGACGGAGTTGCTTGTGGAGAAGTATCGCCCTCAGCACGTGAAGGAGATCACGGGGAACAAGGGGTGCGTGGACAAGCTCATCGAGTGGCTGCGCGAGTGGGACGCGAACTTTGCGCATTCGGGACCAGCGAAGGCCAAGGGCATGTCGTTTGGGCGCGGGTCCAAGAACATTGACGTGGCGCAGTGCAAGGTGCGGTTTGTGCGGCAGTTTTCGGCGTTGCCGTGAGTGGCTTTGTGCGGATCCGTATCACTTCGTGTATTTGCATTCGCGAGATGGGGTCTCTGTTGCGGCATCTCTATGTCTAGTGCGATGGGTGGAGTCGATGAACATGCGTGTGTGATTTGAGTTGATCCGACACGTCTCGTGCAACGGGACTTCGTTTTGTCGCCATGATTTGACGAAGCTTGGTCGCAGGCCGCCCTCCTCTCCGGTCCTCCCGGAATTGGCAAGACGACGGCCGCGCTGGCTGTGTGCCGAGACCTCGGTTACGAGCCCATCGAGTTCAACGCGAGTGACACGCGAAGCAAGAACAGGTGCGTGCTTTGCAATGTCTGTCACGTGAGTGCAACGGCTTCGTTGGAAATGCGTGAGTGCGCTTGAAGCGTGCGTGTGGGGATCACCCCAGACCAACACTAAGCCTCGCCACGCAGCCTCCGCGATCACGTGAGCGAGTTGCTTGGCAGCCGCTCCATCGGGGAGTTTTTCAAGGCCGACCGCACGCCTTCCGCCGCGTTGAAGGTGTGCGCCACGTGACCGGCCCTTTCATTCGGCTCGTCTGTCTGTCGCTACAGTACGATGCACGCGTGTCCCCTAACACACACGCACACACACACTCACACACTCACACACACACTCACTCACTCACTCACTCACTCACTCACTCGCTCACTTTCTTTTCCCCACTTGGGCGTCGCAGGGGAAGGGCCTCGACACCCACAGCCAGCCGTTCAAGCGTCACGTGCTCATCATGGACGAATGCGACGGAATGGGCGGCGGTGACCGCGGCGGACTCGCAGAGCTTGTGCAGCTCATCAAGACGACCAAGGTGCGCACGCGTCGCGTCTCTGCTGCGTCTTGCTTGTCTGTGTGTGCTTTGCTGCGTTGCTTGTCTGTGCAGTGTGGTCGGATCCCTTCTGTAGTGCGCGCGTGTAGTGCGCGCGCAAGTGCTGTTTTCGCCGCGCTGCTTGCATTGCGTTGTGCGCGGCTGCCTGCGTTTCCATGCACCACATGTCCATTCGTCGCGTCCTTCTCTTAACGGCACTAACCACGCGTACGCACACACACACGCACGCGCACGCACGCAGGTCCCCGTGATTTGCATCTGCAACGACCACTCGAACCCGAAGATGCGCACGCTCATCAACTACTGCATGGACCTGCGTTTCCAGCGGCCGCAAGTGGCCTCGATTCGCGAGCGCGTCATGCAGATTGCGCAGCGCGAGGGCATACAGGTTGACGGGCCGACGCTCGAACAGATCATCACGGCGACAAACAGCGACATTCGACAGGTGCGTGGGGGGCTGTGGTGTTGGTGTGTGTGTGGGTGTGTGGGTGTGGGTGTGTGTGTGTGTGTGTGTCTGTGTGTGTGTGTGTGTGTGTGTGTGCGTGTGTGTGTGTGTCTGTATGCGTGTGTGTGTGTGTGTGTGTGCGTGTGTGTGTGTGTGTGTGCGTATTCGTCGCTTTACATCTACGTAGCTAGTTGGCGTTCGTCTCAAGCAATTGCTCGCCCATATTTTTCCTCACCATGTCAGATCCGCACACGCCCCTCTCTCGCACAGGTGCTCAATCTGCTCTCAATGTGGCGCATCAACACGACGCGCTTTTCGTACGACGACGTCAAGGCAAAGCTCGGCGACGCGCGCAAGGACATCCCCCTCGGCCCCTTCGACGCCGTGCGCAAGCTCCTCTCCCACCACGAAGTGAGCAAGCTGTCGATGTCGGACCGGCTCGACCTCTTCTTCGAGGACTACGACCTCATTCCGCTCATGATGCAAGAGAATTACCTCTCCGTGAACCCCTACCGCGCCTCGAGCGAATCGGGCGGCAATTCGCGCAAGGCCGATTTGCGCCGGTGCGTGCGCGTGCGTGCGTCCGTGTGTGGGTCCTCTTGGCGTGTGCGTCTCATTTACGGAGCGAACTTGTGTCTGTGCCGACGTTTGTCCTGGTTGTGGCTGCGTTGGAGCGGCCGGTGTGCTCCAACTGCGTGTTGGGCGGCTCGATGCGTTCCCCGTGAGCAGCCGTTCACTTGAATTTGCCCCCTTTTTCCACAGCGTCGAGTTGATGAGCGAGGCCGCGGACAGCTTTTGCGCGGCGGACATTGTGTCGCGCTCCATTCGCACGGGGCAGAACTGGGGCCTTCTCTCGACGCTCGCCGTGTTTTCTGCGGCGGCGCCGAGCGCAAGCATCAGCGGGGCGTCCACTGGGTGCGTTTGCGAACTGCGAAAGTGGCATTGCATCGCACTTTGAATCTACGCGTGCGTGGACACGGCCGCGTCGTCACAGCCTCTTCGTACGCGCTCGCAATCTTGCGTCCCATTTCGCTCACATCTTGCCGCCTTGCTCATTCATTCGCCGCCTCGCTCACGCTGTCCCCCCCCCCCCCCCCCCCCCCCCCCCCCCCCCCCCCCAACCAAACACACACACACACACACACACACACGCACACGCACACGCACACGCACACGCACACGCAGGTGGAAGATTGAGTTTCCGCAGTGGCTGGGGATGAACTCGAAGGTGACCAAGTTCACGCGGATGACGCGCGATTTGCAGCTGCACATGCGCCTCTCTGCGCAGGCGGACCTCCAGGGGACGACGCTCGACTACCTCCCGTTCCTACGGTGCGCATTCCGCTGCTTGCTCACGTGACCATGTGTTCTGTGGGCGCTTCTCACAGCGCGTTCGCTATTTCACATTCTCAAACATTGAGCTCACCTCTTTTTTGTTTTTTTGTTTTTAATTTTCTCCCTTAATTTACTTCCCTCCCTCC
>CALSCQ010000325.1:0-13987 GCA_943704525.1 Pigoraptor vietnamica
GGGGGGTGGGGGTGCGAGCGGTGTCTCTCACCCTTCTCCTTCGACGACCGCGGGGCCATTGTGAAGGCGGGCGCGTGGTGGGGCTTCTCCGCGTGGTAGTCGGAGGGACCGGGGGACGACGAATCTGCGTTGCGCAAAGGGGTGCGGTGCGTCAGTGGTGAGGGAAAGGGGCCCTCAGTGCTTTTGTACAGGGTATGCAGCGAGTGCATGATCGCTCGCACAAATTTCCATAAGGACACTCACCGGCCGACGTCGTCTCGATTTTGTGTCCCATAGTGAAGGCCGGGCTGTGAGCCGGGATACGGGGCGCGCCGTAGGCATTCGGTGCCGGCAGGTTCTCTGCATTGATGCGAAAAACGTCACACACAAGCGAAAATTTCTGACACAATAACAGCGCGCGTGCGCGTGTGTGTGTGTGTGTGTGTGCGTGCGCGTGTGCGTGTGTGCGTGCGTGCGCGTGTGCGTGTGATCATACGCGACCGTTTGGGGTAATTCTCACCAATCTTGGCCTTGTGCCGGCCCTTCAGCGTGCACGTGGGGCTTGCAGACTTGCGCCGAGCGAGGTACGCCGCGGGCCCAGGCGAACCGTTCTTCACTGCGCGGTGTAGGGCACAAACAAACCGCCTCAACTCGCATGAGGGATATCCAATATACGCGCAGGCTGACTCTCTTCGTTGCCACACCAGTTTGCGACACGGTAAACAAACAAACACACAATGTCCTCCCACTCACGCTGCTCCGGGTACTGCAGGATAACGGGGAAGCCGGGCGGACATTTGGCTGCCAGCGAGCGCTTCAGCGGCAGTTCCGTCGTAATGGTATAGCCCGCCGGTCCGGGCGATGTTGAGGTCGGTGCGGGCGTGCGGCGCGAGTAGAGGCTGTACTTGGGTCCCTGCGGCTCCTCGTTGATGTTGTAGGTGCCCGGTCCGGGCCCGTTCATCTCTAAAGAAAGATGCGATACGTGGCGATGAGGGAGAGGGGAGGCATATCGCAGCACAGGCCACACATGCATAGGTTCAGACACTTCATGAGCGAGGCATTAAGGATTAGGCACTTGTTGAAGCGCAACACACGCACAGATAAAGAGACTTCGCATGCAGGGCAGTGGCGCGCTGACTCGACAGAGAAACCAATGGTGTCTCGAACACATGCAAAGCGCGAGGGCCCAACAACAAACCGACTGCACACACAACGGAAAAAGTCTGCGGCACAACCCACTCTTCAGCTCAGGCTTGCGGCCCTTGATCGACGCCTTCTTCGCGCCTCCAAAAGGGGCTTCCGTGTAGTGCTCTCCGGGGCCGGGGGTGAAATTGGGCACGTACGGCGAGAGGCGCGCAGAGAGCGTGTACGCCGGACTCGCCGTCCGCACGGCGTCCACGCGGCTCACGCCGTAGTCGGCGGGGCCGGGGACGCCGTTCGGGCGCGGCGTGGTAATGTCCTCGCGATAACCGACGGACTTGCGAGGACCCGTCCCGAAGGTATAGTGGGGAGGGTACTGGTTTGGCGCAGGGCCGCTATCGAATTTCGACGAGTGGCGGCCAGCGATGGAGAAGCGGCCGTGCGTGGAGACGGCAATGGTGTCGGTGTCCGGCTTGTAAACGGGACCGGGAACGCTCTCGTCGCCTGTGTATGTGTGTGTGGTGTGTGTGTGTGTGTGTGTGTGTTGTGTGTGTGTGTTTTGTGTGTGTGTGTGTGTTCGTATGTGTGTGGGTGTGTGTGTGTGTGTGTGTGTTCGTGTGTAATGTGTGTGTGCGTGCGTGTGGACAAACGCCCGTTAGCGCCTTCTCCAGGACATGCACATAGGGCATTCACAGTGAACGGCCACCGGATCTTCCTGCCGTTTCCATTCACACGCACCGGTCCAGTCGACGGGAATCATCTTCCCTTTGGACGATAACGTGTACGAGCGCGCGTCCATCTGAGGCGAACGGCGCGTGTCGTACTCGGCGGGGCCCGGCATACCCGTCGCCACTGTGACACAGGGAAGGGCGTACACTCGTTAGAAGTGTCTGTTTTGCGCTTTTGTGTAACACTAGCACTCTCCATATGAGAGACTAAGTCGCATCCACTCACTGTTCTCGGCGCGGTATTTCCCAAGGATCGAATACTGCGGATTCGACGGCGGCGTCACGATGACGTACGACGCGGGACTCGGCGTCTCGAAGGCCAGGGCGGTCAGTTGGGCATATCCCTGTAGATTTGACGGTGAATACAAACGTCAACAAAATTCGCCACCGAACCGAAGTGCACCAACAACGCGGCCATTCCCGTCATACAAGCCAACGGGCTTCAATGCCCTCGCAAACCCACCTTCTCCGGCACGAATTCGCCCATGGCCCCGCGCTTGCCGACCGTGACGCCCTTCCCCAGCGTCCGTGTTTCAGGGGGTGGCGCCGGCGCGGCATCCGCCCCCTCGCTGCCCTCGCCGTCGTCGTCGTGGAAGGAGCCATGGCGCGAGAGACCGGGCGTCCGTGGGTCGGGCGCGGCCGCAATTTGCACGACTGTTGCCGGCGATTGCGTATTGCATTTGTGACACGTCATGAGTAGATGGACGCAGCGACAGTGAGGGCTTGGCGCAGCCAAAATCGCTTACAAATCGAGGCATGTGCTCACGTACCCATTTTCCCAGGGACCCCTTAGGGGAACGTTGATAGTGTTTCGCGTCCGCAGGCCACCGTGGCACGCAGATGCAATTCCCCGGCGTGTGATTGGGTGTATTTTGGGGTTGACAGTTATTCTCCGGCCGAAATCTTCGCCAACTCTGATCGGACAAAAAGTGTGCGCACTAAAGTGCAGTGCACGCACAATACAAGGGCACAAAGCGGCCACAATTCACAAAAGAGATGCTTGCGCATACCTCGGAAAACACCGAACATGCACGCACCACACACACGCACCACACACACGCACACACACACACACACAGCACTACACACGAGGCGGGAAGGACGGCCTGATCTGGCTGTTTGGACGAAATAAGACCGGTCTAAAAATAGCCCTCCTAACGACCGCACGTGATTATCACGTGATTGTTGAAATGCCATAAATTAAATGACGCTTACATGACGGCATTTGATCGCTCACGTGTCCGTCCATCCCCGCTTTGCGCCAGCTGTTCCCTTCATGTTCTTCCGTCGCAGGTGCGACATCCACTTGAGCTCCCAGACGCGGTCTCCGTATTATATCCCGTTATTTCACGTACTGGGTCCACAACGTTTTATCCGCTGTGAGAGACGAAAACACCTCTTCGGGCCTGCAACTATTCCCTTGCGAGCGGTGGCGGAATCGCCCGCGCATCCCCACCATGGCGTCGACACTGCGCGAACGCCAGGTGGAGGCGCTTCGCACTATGCTGAATTTGAATGCGCCGGTGAAAAAGGGCGCGGGGGCTGCGGAGCCCGTGTGGAAGGTCCTTGTGTATGACCGCTTTGGCCAGGTGGGACGATGCCCTTTGTTCTGGTTTGTTGTCACGCGGTGTCTCAAGTTTACCCGAACTTCTATCCGCACTTCCGCACAATTCCGCGTGCTTGCATTTTTGCTCCTCAATGCATCACTCGCACGGAGATTGGGACTGCAAGGCGATATTACGTCGCTGAACGCCGCAGTTGAGCTCACAAGCAATGTGCTGTGCAGGACATTATTTCGCCTCTCCTGAAGGTCGGAGAGCTTCGCGAACTCGGCATCACTCTGCACCTGTGAGTGGTGGCGCTTGTTTGTCTGCGTGAGGTCATTGTTTTGATCGGTATGCGATTCAACATTCGCGTCACCTGACCGTGTCGCACTCCCAGTCTCCTCCACTCGGACCGCGACCCGATTCCCGACGTGCCCGCCGTGTACTTTGTCATGCCAACACAGGAGAACATCGCGCGCATTGGACGGGTGAGTCGCATCTCTTCCACATGTGGATGCTCTGTTTTATGGTGTGTTCGTACGGAGCCGTTGCAATGTACCTGCGAAGCTAACTATTGTGGCTCTCTTTCGTGCGTTTCTCGCGCAGGATTGTCGCGAGCAGCTCTACGACTCGTTCTATCTCAACTTTATCTCGCACATCCCCCGTTCGATGCTCGAGGAACTCGCCGCTGCTGCCGTGGAGGCGGACGTGGCAACGTCGATTGCAAAGGTGCACGATCAGCACCTGAACTTTGTGTCGCTTGAGCCGGATCTCTTCATTCTGCGCAACCAAGACCGCGATAACATTTCTTTCTTTGCGCTCAACAACCCGGAGGCAAAGGACACGGACATCGAGCGGAGCGTCGAGGATATCGTTGACTCCCTCTTCTCTGTTCTCGTCACTCTCGGCGTGGTGCGTCAGCGCGGACGGGCATAGAGAGCGCGCGTGTGCTGTGTACTGTGTGCGTGTGTGTGCGTGCGCGCGCGTGTGTGTATACGTGTGTGTCTGCGAGTTGGGCGTGTGTGCCTCAATGCGTGATATGTCTCGTGTGTACGTCTGTGATAATGTGCGAGCAGTATTTCGCTGTGCAGTGGAATACCGTCTGACAATTGCGCGGCATCCTCTTTCGTCTTAGATTCCAGTCATTCGGTGTCCCAAGGGCAACGCTGCGGAAATGGTTGCAGAGCGTCTCGACGCGTGGGTACAAACTCTATTCGCCGCGCGTTGATTCACCTGCGGACAAAGGCGCACAACGGTTGTATATTTTCTTCTCGGCATCCAATCTATGTTGGTTTTTTTTTGTTCTCACGTTTCAATCTCCGTGCTCATTACTTACATTCCCTCTCGTTCTACCCTCAGTCGCCTCCGAGACCACCTGAAGAACACGCGGAACAACCTCTTCTCTGACGGCACGGCGAGCCCCCTCGCCGCCCTCCAGCGCCCATTGCTTGCCATCGTGGACCGTGGAATGGACCTAAGCCCAGTGCTGCACCACGCGTGGACGTACCAGGCGCTCCTCCACGACATACTCGACATGCGCCTCAATAGGTGCGAAGCTTGTTCACTGTCACCGACGCTGAGACTTTTGCTGGCAAATTGGCAAATTATTTCTTCTCCCACACGTATTTGTCTCTCTTGGGCGCGTGCGAACTGTCACTGGGCACGGTCGTTGCTAGTACCTTTCCGTTTGTTATCGACCTTGCTTCGGTGCCTCAACTCTTCAGTTCTTGGCATGTCGCAGGGTCGTCATTTCGCAGCCCACCGGCAGTGACGGGCGCACGCCAAAGCCCAAGACATTCGACCTCGACCCCACGGATACCTTCTGGCAACAGAATAAGCTCAGCCCGTTCCCTCAGGTGGGTGTCTATTCACACGCGCGCGCGACATTGTATCTGACGGTGTGAGATGCTAAGGCCTTACATTCCATTCAATTCTAGGTTGCGACGGAGGTCGAGAACGCGCTCAATGCGTACAAACAGCAGGCCGAGGAAGTGACGCGCCTGTCGAACGCGCTGGGAGACGCAGACGGCCTTGGTGGGTACTCTGTCGCTACCACTTCTTGCAATTACTCTGTGCGTTGCCGCGCTTCAGTTTCTTCATGCGCACCTGGGCGCTGATGTCTCGATCTTCTCCCACCTTCAGCTGCGGGTGCCGAGCGACTGAACAGCGCCGTCATGTCGCTTCCGGAGCTGACGGAGAGGAAGCGCGTTATTGACATGCACACGACGCTCGCCACGTCCCTCCTTGATCAGATCAAGTCGCGGCAGTTGGACGCCTTTTTTGAAACGGAGGAGCGCCTCATGCAAAAGTCCTCGCTGGTGCGTGTTGCCCGGCATACGCATGCGCAAACGTACTACGACACGCTCGCACTTCAACATTGTTTGTGCGAAAATGCCGCGCATGGTTGCACCATTATTACCGGAACTCACTGGACGTGTTTTGTTGACTCGCTACAGGAGCGTCCCGTGACCGATATGATTGCGGACGGGTCGCTCGGCACTGTTGAGGACCGCGCTCGCCTCTTTGCCATCTACTTGGTGACGACGGACGATATCCCTGACAGCATCATCAACGAGTGTGAATCAGCGCTGCGCACGCAAGGCGCCAACCTCGCATTCCTTCCGTTCCTCAAAAAGTGAGTCGTACGCTTTGTTAAAGAACTGCCGTGTGGGAACACACCTAATCTCGTTTTATTCCCCTTTTTTTTCAGTATGCGCGCGTTCAGTCGCATGGCCGCGATGCCGCAGTCCGGCGCGTCCGGCTCGAGCGGGATGCTGTCTCGAATGGCATTTAACAAGGTGGAGTGTCACCTTTGGTTAAATGCGAAGTGTCCCTTTGAGAAGCATATTAAGCATTTTTTCACTGACGTCCGATGCTGTGCAGGTGCTTGAGACGGGGTCCGAATTTTTTAAGCAGGGCGTCAAGTCTCTGATTGGGAAGAAGGCGCTGCCAATTACCCGTGTCGTCGAAGGGCTCATGGACGGTAAGAAGTCGCCGCCCACACGCACATATTCACACACACCACACACGCACGCACGCACACACACACACACACACACACACATGCATGCATGCATTCATGTCTGTGCGCGCATGTGACTCAATCGCGTGGCATAACAGGCAAGGGCGACGAGTATCGCTATCTGGACCCGAAGACGATTCGGCAGGACGCGCTGGCAACACGGCCAAAGACGACGTTTAACGACGCGATCGTCTTTGTGGTGGGAGGTGGCACGTACGTCGAGTACCAGAACATCCTCGACCATATGAAGGTGCGGTTTTTCTTCAATTGTTCGACTGGTTCGCCTACCAGGCACTGACCACGATTCTCACTCTATGCATTGGTGCATTGCAGAAGCAACAGACGGGACGAAAGGTGGCGTATGGCTCGACAGAGCTCCTCAACGCGCGGCAGTTCGTAACGCAGCTGTGCGAGCTTGGGTCAAAGTCACAATGAACAATGGCCGGGGCCAAACTGAAAAAAGCACTGTATTGCTGATTTCGGTGGTCGATGGGGAAACAGTGCTCCACACGGACAATAGGGCATACGCGGCAAAACTGACAGGGAGGCCGTAGCAACGAAGGGTGCGGACCAATGGCTGTGCGACTCCTGCCGAGAGGGCTTGCGGTCACGCGGGTTCATAGACAGAAACGTGTTCTCCCACCCGTTTTTCTCGCGACGTAAGTGGGAGGGGCTTGTGCGTGCCACTTTTATCTCGGTTGTGCAGCCCCTCCCCCCCACTGGCAAATTTGGGCAATTCTCGGCGTACGCATTTCGAATAGGCCGTTGCCCATAGTAAAGGTCCATAGTCAGGCGGGATTCTACATGGCGTAGAAGGCCCGGGCAAAAAAAAAAAAGATTTATTGCGGCGATTATTTAATTTGAGTACAAAGTGTGGATTTCCAAATAATTATTTGCATATGTGACGAGAAAAAGAAAAAAGCTGCAAATTTTATCATTTATTTGCCATGCAATTGAAACCCCTCCCTTTCGAAAATTCTGCCTAAATAAAAAATCAGACGAGAGTAATATTCTTTTCCGCTTTATTTTTGTGGTTATTTGTGTTTATTTCGGCGTTCCAAATTTTATTTTTCGACGCAGAAATCCATAGTGAACACATAGTAAGCCCCAACCACCGCAAAATTATTTTCTCGCCGAGTAAAATTTTCCCCCGCGAACTTTGTGCCTGTTTTTGGCTGTGTAATCGAGCACTTGTGTCACCTACAGAGGTTCAACGCACACGAAGACAGCGCGCACGCACACGCACACACTGATGCAATTGACGCGTGCTCACATGCGGCCTGCTCGGTGCGGAGGACCCCACCCACCACAGAATGCCCGCTTTCTCGCCTGTTGTGGCAACGTTGAAAGTTTCATTGTGTCGCCGACAGATGAGTGTTCGCTGAACAGCCCAACTGGCTTCGCCTTCCCGTTTTTTTTTCAGTGTCTTTTTTTTCCCCGTTGAGTTCTCGCACTCTATCTCGCAATTATTTCTTCCTGAGTTGCTTCCGTGTTCACCAGAGTAGTCGCTTTAAGACGATAGGCGGTACATCTTTGAAGGTAAGTCCGGCCAAAGTACTCGGCTGATAGGCTTGTTATTATATTCCTGTCCGACTCCTACGAGCTGAACCGTGTTGACAATTTCGCTCGTTTACAGGTGAACTTACATTATCCGTCGCTTTGGCCTCGACCTGGGCAAATACGCGTGTGCAAGGTCGTCGCGTGGCGAGGGATGACAGCGTCAGTTGAGGGCGTGATGTCGCGGCCTTCCTTTCTGCCGCGCGACAAGTCAATCAGGATGGCGTACGACCGGCCATATTACGAGGGTCCTCCAATGCCCATGTATCACGGCGGTTATCCGGCGCGTGACTACTACCCGGCGGCACCTTACCCTGGGGCAGTGATGCCTCCCGTCGCGCCTGCGATGGCCTTGGCGCCGTATTCGTACTCTTTCGACGCTGAGACCGTCGACCTTGCCCGGCGTGTGTGGGTGAGTGTCGGCAGGGACTACGAAGCCATGCGACAGCTCATGGATCGTGTGGCGACCGAGGACGTGGGACCGCGCGAGCGTGCGGCTCCGCAGCGGCCCGCGCGGCCATCTCCCGGACCTGCACGTGACAGCGAAACGGCGGCCACGAGTGACAAGGGCGGCGATAAGCCCCCGAAGACAGAAGGCGAGGGCGCTCGGGAGCGCTCTGCAGAGCCTGACGAGAAGAAGGTTCGTGCTCGTGATGTGGTGCTTGCGGCTGTTTGCCTTACGGACGCTCATCTGTGTTCACGATCCAGCGCAAGTCGGAGGAAAAGGATGGCGCTATGGGCGACGGCGAACCAGCCGCGAAGAGGGCCCGCAGTGACTTTGACGAGCTCGTAGCCGCCGCGAACATGGTGAGTTAATGCTTCGTTTGCGTTAAATCGCATCCAAGAAACGAAAACGAAAACTTACCTCTGCACACCTCTGCATACTCTTGTACGCATCACAGGTTTCCGACAAGCCAGGCGCGGACAAGGCGCGTGCAAAGCAAGAGAAGGATCGCGCCAACAGCCCGGCCTCATCACCTCGCACGGCCGACCGGGAACCCGACGCCAGCTTCCATCGCCGCATCCCACCCCTCCACGCAATGCCGCCCACGATCGCCTATGCCGGCTACGGCCCGCCACTCATGGCGCACCCGCCCGGGTTCGGTCCCTATGGCCCCCCCGCACCGTACGGCATGCCCTACCACGTGGGCCCGCACGGACTCCCGCCGATGCCCTCGTACGCGCTCGAGGGGGCACGGTCGCAGGCGCTGTCTCTGTCGCAGAGTGGCGCGAGCGTCGCATCCGCCAAGACGGTCGAGCAGGACCGCGAGCAAGAGCTGGATATCAACCCGAGCCTCCTCAAGGTGCTCACGATTTCGCCGACGTGCACGGTGCGGCTCGTCCCGCCCACAGCGGAAGTCCCTGGAGGGATGTCCTTCTTCGGCTACGTCAACGGCTACAACGAGGCGGTGCACATATTCACGGCGGTGAGGTCGGGAACTTGCCGCATAGTCCACGGGCGTCTGACCGAGACGGAGCGCAACCTCATCCGGGCGGGCCAAGGCTACGTGTATGACGAGCTGACGAGCGGGATCAAGCGGTGGACGGACGGCTACGACTGGAAGGATTCGTACTGGCAGTACAACAAGAAGGCGATGCTGTACAAGGAGGCCGAATACGGCACGGTGGACAACAAGCGCGTCAAGGTGGAGAAGCCCAACGGCCTGCGCAAGAAGGTCATCGCCGACCCCGCCAGCACCATGCGCCTCGTGTGCTACTACCGCGGCAAATAGTGTTGGGGTTTTGTGTCGTGTGTATAGTCGCTGCTTATTCGTTTTGCGTGCTGGTTTTCCTGTCGCTGCTGCTTTGCGTGAGTCCTCGCCTTCCAACAATGAAAAAACAGTCAAGTAACACAGGTAACGCGCATGCCTGATAAGGCAAAGGCTTTAAATTCCTATTATAGTCATTAAGGGTCCTGTATTTCCTAATTAGAAAATCACGTGTTTTCCTCGCAAGCGATTGGTCGATTGTTGACCAATGGCGTGCGTCCGAGACACCAAGTGTCAGCAACTTTGGGCTCGCTTGCGGGTGTCACCCAGCCAATCTTCCGCTCCCCTCCGACGCCCAACGACGCGAACATTCAACTCTTGTGGTGCATTGAACACAAGGCTGCTGTCTACGTGCGGGGCGTCGGCTGCATTGGCGTGTGCTGTCTGTGTAAAATGTCAAAGATTACGGCGCTGCTGAACACGCTGGTCGGTCAGCTGTTGTATTGCAATCCGCATTTTCGGTTGGCCGTCCTGCTGAGCCTCTGTTTTTCTTCTACTGTCGTAGGGTGCTTCGGCCCCTTTGGTGGCAGCGGCCGCGTACGGCATCTACTATTACACGACGGCGGTGAAGCGGCCCACCCTCGTGTTCAAAGACAACGACAAGAACCGCAGCATCCTCAACGAGTGCCCTTCGCTTCTCGAGAAGTACTGGCCGACCTTCTGGTGCTTCAACGGGCATGCATCGACCATTGTGAGCGGGCTCTTCCGCACGACACCGGCCTTGCCCCTTCGCAGGTGTGTTTGTGTGTGTGTGTGTGTGTGTGTGTCTGTGTCTGTTTGTGCCTGTGTCTGTGTGTCTGTCGGTAAATTTGTGTATGTGGGGTCTATGTAGAGCCGGCGAGTGCTTCGAATGCGTTGCTCACAGTCACGGTTCGCAGGGAGCACGTGAGCACAGGGGATGGCGGCGAGGTGTGCCTCGACTGGTACAGTGACGAAGAGGACGCCAAGGATACGTCCAAGCCCCTCGTCATTATTCTCCACGGTGTGTGTCGTTTACTATTAGACGAAAGTGGCGGTTGTTGCGATCACTTGTGTTATCGCCGACTGAACGGCACTTGTCTACGGGCGCAGGGCTGACCGGTGGCTCGCAAGAGTCGTATGCCCGCCACCTCATGATCGAGTGCAAGCGGCGCGGCTATGTGTCGGTCGTCTTCAACAACCGCGGGTGCGCCAACTCGGTCCTGAAGGTGCGCTGACATTCCCTTTGTGCGCGCGCCCGTTTTTGGAAGGAGGCGCTTACGGTTTTTACTCATGTTCTCAGACGCCCCGCGGTTACTGCGCGGCGTGCACGAAGGACTTTCGGTCGGTACTCGCGCACATTCGCGCGACGCACCCTAACGCGCCCCTCTTTGCCGTCGGGATTTCCCTCGGCTCAATCATTCTCGTCAAGTACCTCGCCGAGTCGGGAGAGGACGCCGGCCTTGTGGGCGCGATGTCCGTGTCGAACGCATGGGACCTCGACCACGCCACGGCGTCGCTGGAGACGCCGCCGTCGCTCTATCTGTATAACCGGCGCCTCTGCAACAACCTCAAGAACCTGGTCCACAAGTGCGTGTCGTGCCCGTTCGGTGCTGCGGACGCGTTGTTTGTTTGTGTGTGTGTGTACGTGTGTGTGCATATGTGTGTGTGTGTGTGTGTGGGCATGTTGTGAGTCGACCTTTCTAATTACGTTCCCGACTACTGCTGACCTCTTCTTATTATTCAGGAACCGCCACGTGTTTGACTCGACGACGGACCACGGCATCAATCTCGACACTGTGATGCAGGTGCAGTCTTGTTGCACGCACTCGTAGCGTGTATTCTCTTCATATCCGCACATTAGAAAGAGGCCGCACTCGCACTGTTTTGCACTCGCACGCCAGTATTCATTGCACGCGCGCCCAATCTATCTCGTCTCGTCTCACGCGGTGATTTCGTTTCTTCGCAGGCGCGCACCATCCGCGAGTTTGACCAGAGCATCGTCGTCCCGACGTTCAAGTACGACAGCGTCAAGCACTACTACGACGACGCCTCGTCCGTGAATCACATTGAGAACGTGCGCGTACCCCTCCTCTGCCTCAACGCGGCCGACGATCCCTTCTCGCCGCTCCACGGTAAGCGCGTCAAGCTCGAGAAGTGCAAACGCATCGCCGCTGTTCTCGTTCTATGTGGCCTGCATCATCGCATCATCGCGTGTCTCTGAGCGTTGCATCGCTGGTAATTCTCACATGCGACGCTACATCCAGGCATCCCTGTCGGCAAGTTTGAGGGTCATCCCACCGCGATCCTTGCGATCACAGCGCGCGGCGGCCACATTGCATTTGTCGAGGGTGCCGTCCCAATCGGCCGCTCGTACCTCGACCGCGTCTTTGGCGAGTTCTCGGCGGCGATTTTCGGTCGCGCAAAGCAAAAGAGCGACTAGACGCAGCACCGATGCCGTGTGAAGTGCGGCGCGAGAGGATCGACGCTGCGACATTGTATATGAGTGTGGTGTGATTGAAAAAAAGAGAGAGACGTATGCGGACATTGTTGCATGGACGAACACAAACTGCGGGAGAAAGCTGCTTTCGGTCCGTCCAATTAATTGAGGTCCGCTGCCTTGCGCTTTCGCGAGGTCGCCCATCGCAGCGTGAGCTCGTGCAGAATTCTGTAGAAAGTCACGAGGGAGGGGAAGTCCAGCCACTCGTCGTCTTGGTGCAGTCCGCCGCCGATGGGCTTGAACATGACTGCAAGGTCACGCACGGTGTGTGAGTGCACTCATCTGTGGCATCAGCACGTTCCCACCACGACATGCGCGCCGTCACGTGGTTCCATTGTCACACAGATACATTTAAACAGCGACAGACTACCACTCATCAGCTGCGGGCTCGCAAACAAACAACCGGCAGGAACACGTTCATAGGAGCAAAACTCGCCTGCAGGAAAGGGCGCCCAGTGGACGTCGGAGGTGCCGTGCCCACGGGAGTAGTCAATTGGCTTGCCCGTAATGCGCTCGATCACCTCCTTCGCATCGCGCATAAAGGGCATATCGGCCGGTGCATGGAACATGGGCTGCGGAGACGAAGGAGCAGGCGGAATGTCAGCTCCGCAGTGCGACGAGATCAAAGCCGTTGGCACAAACAAAAAAGGGTAGAAAGTTGCATAATGTCCAATACGCACCTGCTCAAAAACGACCTCGACCTTGCATCGAGTGACCGCCGGCAGAACGACCTCGCGAATGGTCTCGAGCGTCCACTTTTCAGTAAACCGAATGTCCACCTTGGCCGTTGCCTTGCCGGGGACCTGCGGCACAAAACATTGTGCGTCACGTCACCCACAGTGAAAACTTTCGCGGTTACGACATACTGTTTCGTGCCACCAAGGCATTACACACACGCGCGCACACGCACGCACGCACGCACACACACACACACACACGCACGCACGCACGCACACACACACACACCACACACACACACACACACACACACACACACACACACACACACACACACAATAATATTTCTAATACAACAGGTGCACGCACGCACGCACACATACCTGGTTGATAACGTCCCCTCCCTGAATAATCGTTGGCACGACCGTCGAGTTCCAGCTCGTGACCGGCCCGTCGTTGCAGAACAGCGGCGCGCCCTCGTGTGTGAGCCTCTGAATGGCCGCAATGTCATCCATGACCATCTGGATGGCATTGTGGCCGTTCCACGGGTACGCGCTGTGCGCTGCCTTGCCCTCCGCCGTGAGACCCAGCCGAAACACGCCCTTCTCGTGGGTCACGAGGCGAAAGTTGTCGCCGCCTGCGCACAACAGTCCCACGTAACAGCGCGGAAATCGGTGAGACAACGCGCCGATACCATTCACTGAACACAGAGGAAAGGTTCTAGACGCGCGACTTTTCACGGTGGAAACAAAGACATGCGACAAGATAGACCTCAGCTCATAGACAGCCATAGGGTTGAACCTGCATTGACAGGAGAGAGACAACCGGCACCATCCGAAAGACGCTCACCGTCCGGACACACGCAGAGGTCACAGCCTATCTTGGGCCCATTTGCGTCCGCAAAGGCGAACTTTGCGCCGTCGATGCCTCCGATTTCCTCGTCGGACACCACTGCGGACAACAGCGGACGGTACGAGTCAGAATAGGCGCGTTGGGCGTGAGGAATACATTCACTCGCGATGACCAATACCGTACAATTGATATAGTCCGGTTGCGCACCGCTGCGTGCTGAAGTACCTACACACGTGCACACACGCACCCGCGCCCCCCCC
>CALSCQ010000326.1:0-16787 GCA_943704525.1 Pigoraptor vietnamica
TTGGTACCCCCCCCCCCCCCCCCCCTAAGTGTCCCCACTCGCACGTGGCTTACCTTCTCTGCTTGTGATTGCGCAGGGAATGGGTCGAGAACGGGCAGCTCTGGGTGCAGCACGTGTCGAGCACCCCCGCGACGCGTCTCGATGTCATCAACCTCCAGGAGCAGCTCGACCAGCGCCTCCAGCAGCGCCAGGCGCGGGAGACGGGCATCTGCCCCGTCCGCCGCGAACTCTACTCGCAGTGCTTTGGTGCGTCACTTTTTTGCACTGTGTTTTTTACGCACGACGCGCGCTAAATGGTTTGATAGGAATTCGGGAATCGCACTTTAGAGAGGAACTGTTTTCTGCATGCTCTCCGTTAATCTTGTGTTGTTTGTGCCGCAGACGAGATTATCCGCGAGGTGACGATCAACTGCGCCGAGCGCGGTCTCCTCCTCCTCCGCGTGCGCGATGAGATCCGCATGACGATTGCCGCCTACCAGACGCTCTACGAGAGCAGCGTGGCGTTTGGGATGCGCAAGGCGCTCCAGGCAGAGCAGGGCAAGGCCGACATGGAGAAGAAGGTGCGTCGTCTGTGGATGCTTGCTTCAAGTTCTGTGTGGGCAAATGCATGTGCGCGCGAGTGTGCGCGTGTGTATGTGTCACTGCTGTATGGTGTGCGTGTGCGCGCGTGGCGAATATTCTCGCTAGTCTCTATGATGGATAGCGTGCGGCGTGGGGCATCTCTGTAATACGCACGCGCCCCTTCCCTCAGATTTTGGATCTCGAGAACGACAAGAAGGAGCTTGAGCGGCAAGTGCTCGAACTGAAGGCCAAGTGCGACGCCATCGAGAAGCGCGAGGCAGAGCGGCGCGCGGTGGAAGAGCGCAAGCACGTGGAGGAGGTCGCCTTCCTCAAGCGGACGAACCAGCAGCTCAAGGTGGGAGGCGGACTGCGCGCGTTATGGGGACTCCAAAAATACGCACCGAAACTGCCCTTACACACTCACGCTCGCGCCATTGGCCAACGGGCGTTCCGTCGTGGCGAGTTTGCCATTTTCTGTTCCTATTTTCCTGCCTCAACTATCTCACCTATGCGCCATTTGCTTTGCTGTGCCGCAGACGCAACTCGAGGGCATCCTTGCGCCCAGCAAGAAGTAACTCTGCCCAACGCACTCTGCCACTTGCGTGTTCCGCCCGCCCTCGTCTTCTGCCGCCGCTCGCTGCGCCGCCGCGTTTGAGATATCGCTTTCGTTTCCTTTCTCGCATGTACACAAACACTATGCAGGGCCGTTGTACGGTCATAAATACCCACGTGCACTATCTCTTGTCACGTGCGCTCAAGCGATAATAGTGGCGATGTTCAAGATGTTTAGCCAATCGCACGCACGCGGTCGCACGCAAAACGCTGCAATGGAGAAAACGATGGAAGAGAGGTGGCACAGCCGAAAGTGCCGGCAAACACTCTGCCACACGCAGGTGTGCGGAACTGCGGCTCTGCGCTGGGGAACGAATATGCGGGTGTGTGCGTCGAGTGTGTGGTGTCTGGGATAGAGGATGACCGAAAAAAAAAAAATGAATAAGGCCGCATTACGCATCGGGATAGTCGCGTTACTCGGTCGGGAGGACGGCCGTGCTGCTCGTTCGCCCGTTGAGGTCGACGCACTTGCTTATCTTGCGCGCCTTAAACTCCTGCCGCGGCCCACTCGCCATGGGCACGCCGTTGCTCTGCGGGAACTGCATCTGCCCTTCCTTGTACTGGTGTATCATCTCCTCCACAACCGCCGAGATCTCGCTAAACGACGGCCGGTTGAGCGGGTCGCGGTCCCAGCACGACTCCATGAGCCGCGAGTAGCGCGCGGGCGAGCGGACCTTGTCATACTCTGGGCGGAAGTCCTCTTCGATGACCTTGTAGAGGACGTTCTCCAAAGTTCCCGCTTCCCGCTCAATGTAGTCGAGGTACGGCACAGACGCGCACAGAAACTCCCAAAGCACAATGCCTGGGTTCATGCGTAATGCAGAGGGGACGAAAGGGCGGGATGCGTAAGCCAAGTGCAGAGGGGCACACGCCACAGTGGGGACTGCTGCGAAGGGCCACCCACCGAACGAGTACGTGTCGCTCTTTGTCGTATACGTCTCTCCCTTGAGCGTCTCGGGAGGCATCCACAGCAGCGTGCCGATGCGCTGCGCGTCGAAGGTGTTCCCTGCGCGAATAACACACGGACGGTTACACGAGCTCAAAGGGACGTAACAAGACTACGTCGCGCACAGCACAGACGTACACACGCGCGCACACGAAGGGCCTCGAACGCACCGAGGTGGGTGAGACCGAAATCGGCGACCTTGAGATTCCACGAGTCATCCACGAAGAGATTCGCGGCCTAGAAGGCAAAAGAGAGAGCGAGTGGCAAGTGAGTTGTGTGGGCGAAATGGACGGACACACATATTCAAAAAAAAGGCATGCATCACGACACACGGGACGCAGTTAGTCACATACCTTGAGGTCGCAGTGGAGGAACGGAACGCTGCCGTCGCCAAGGCCGCCGTGAAGGTATTGCATTCCCCTGCGGGCAAGGGATCGCACATCAACACAAACACGAACACTCACCCAACACTCACACGCACGAACATGTGCGCGAAAAGAGCACACACACACACACACACACACACACACACACACACACACACACACACACACACACACACACACACACACACACACACACACACACACACACACACACACACACACACACACACGCACGCACACACACTCACACACACACACACACACACACACACACACACACACACACACACGCGCGCGCGCGCGCGCACGCACACGACGCCATACTCACCTCGCGGCATCGAGGATCATCTTGAGGCGGACGTCCCACGCAATGTTCACGCGGTGGACAAAGAGAATTTCGTGCACCGACCTGGACGTGTAACGGGCGCGTGAGTCGTATGACGCGCACCCGAGCACACATACAGGGCGCGTCCGCGTCAACGCGCCAGTTCGGCTTCACTGACACGTGCGTCAACAGACACGCCAGACAGCGACAGGCGCTGCATATCGCACGGACGCCGCACTCACCCGCGCGCCATGTACTCCGTGACAATGGCCAAGTTCGCTGTGGAGAACAAGCACTGTTAGGCGGGTCTTCGACGGGAGTGACAGAACAAGCGACGCGACACTCACGCATCTCGCAGCTCCCCATGAAAAGAACGACGTTGGGATGGCGGAGGCTGTGGGAGCAAGGCGCGACTGGCGTTACGATTGCCGCAAAACAGACAAACAGAATAGGGAAGGGGATAGAAGGCACAAATACAGGCGAGAGTCGCGCGCACGTGCGTACGCACTTGCACATGACGTCAATCTCGGCGTGGAAGCACTCGATGCGCTCGAGGTCGGCCTTGGTGAGATCGCCCGAATTGCCGCTGAGGTTGCGATAGACCTCGCGGAGATTGTCGATCATGCCGCGGTTGGCTGCAGGGCGGGCCACATCAGGAGGGTAGTGCGCAGAATGCGGCGTCGAGTGCGTGGTAGCAATCATCAAGTGCTGGTCACGTGTGGATGAAGTGTGTGGCGCGTGGGCAAGGGCGCCAAGTATAGGGAGAGGGAGGGTCACACGAAAAGAGAACGGAGGATAAAGGAGGGTGCATGTCCAGATTGAGGAGGCCATGCATCGGCGAAGCGACCTAAACAGCACGCTGTGCTGACAGTGCAACAACACCCACCCTTTGCGCGCTGGATCGTGCTGAGGGCCGTCGTCGCCGTCATTGAGTACGACACCGACTTGTTCGAGCGCGGATTGCTGCGCTCCTCCTCCTCCGTGATCGGCTTGACAGCGACGACACCCTGCTGTCGCCCTTGCGCGTTCTTGTCCTCGCTTGCCTTGGGCTCCACCGCCATGTCGGCGTCGGGGCGCAGTCGCTCGGGAAAGATGCGCTTGACCGCAACGAACGTGCCGCGGAAGCGCGCCTTGTACACGTCGCCGAAGCCACCGCTGTTGGGGTAGGGTCAGGGTTAGTGGGTTCGTTGAGAGAACAGGTCACGTGGGCAAAGAAGCACGACAGAGCGCATAACCGAGTGCACGGTTGACGGACACACGCGCGACACTTCGTTACATGCCTGCCAATGAGCTCGAGGATTTCAAGCTCCGCAAAGTCGATCACGTGCCGCTGGGCGAGTGCCAGGCTTCGCCGCTTCCTCCGCACAAAAATGACGGCGCCCACGACCATCACAAACGCAACCGCGCCCACCGACGCCGCCACCGTCACAGCAGTGCGCGACGACGACGTCGACGACAGGAACTCGTTGCAGCGCACGCCCGACCAGCCGGCGGTGCACTGACACGCGCCGACGCCTGTGCGCGTGTGCGTGCACGAAATAGCGTGAGTAAGCAGCACGCAGAGCTGTGGGAAACAACGCGCAACGGCAGGCAGGATGGGCTGCAAACCACTCAAAAATAACGAGGGCAACGCACCTGGCGCCGTCTTGGTGCACACGCCATTCACGCAGCTCGGCACGCACACGGCGTCGATGGGGGGCGTGGTCGAACCGTCCGCCCAGCTGACTGGCGTCGAGAATGTCCACACACCGTTTACATAACGCCCGACACCGGGCCGAAACGCGCCGTTGACCAAGTTGTTGGCGCCGTAGGAACCCACGCGGTCGCCGTTGGCGCGGAATTCAGTGACGCCGGTGGGACCAGCGAAGCGCACCCTGCGTGTACGACATGATCACGTGTGAGCACACTTGCCAGCAGAAGAATAAACGTTATGAGGGGGTTATTGCCAGCAAAACCGCTTGAGAGAGAGACGCGCAGGCACGCACTTTTGCATGGCATCGAGATAGCCCGTCTTGTTCGTGTAGGGATCGTAGCCCGCCGAGAGCATGTTGTCGGCCGCAATGGCACAAACGTACACGGCTTCGTACGCAAGGCCGACATACGACGAAGCGAGCGAGAGGCTGGTGAGGTTGAGGGTGGGGTGGAGGGTCGAATTGGTGCGCTTTTGTGCGGCCATTCTGTTGACGAACGCGTCGTACTCGGGCGTGCCCTTGCCAGAGAACGGCACAGTGATGACGAGCCCCTCCATTCCGCGCAGCAACAGCGCGCGCTTCTCGGGAAAGTAGTTGGACGACAGCACAATGTCGATGCCTGCGACGCGACAAAGCGGACTCAGCATGCGCGCGCCAATGCACAGGATACGGGAGAGGCGTCCGTGAAGAAGAAGAATAGGGAGAGAGGAGAGGGGAGGGGGGGGGGAGGGCAAAACGAGTGGATGTGTGTCGTGCGCACCGTCCGATCCGAGCCACGCGTAGCCCGGCCCCGTGATGCCCGCTTCCGCCGCGGCGATGAAGGCGGCCGCCGCGTCCTTGTCGAGGGACAGCAGCACAATCACGCGCGCGCCAATCTTCTTCACGGAACTGCGCACGAGGCAAAGGGATGGTCAGAGGGGACTCACGCGCAAACACAGCCTGTTGTGCGTGTGCGTGTGCAGTGAAACCCACTCGATTGCGCTGGCGGCAGTTTCAAACGAAAACTGGTACGCCGCAAGCACGGTGATGTTCCGCGTGGCACACTCGGCCGTGAACCGCTGCGAGAGGGCGACGGCGTAGTCGTCCTTGCCAGACAGCACAGCGATTGTGTCCCACCCAAAGTGGCGCACGAGAATCGCCAACGCTTGGCCTGCACGCACGCAACGCACGGACACGGAGAGCGCTTGAAATGAGCGCGGGGAGTCAGAGGGGCATGGGTAGTAATAACAAAATACGGAGCCTCTTAACGAGGCGATGTCTTCACAACACGAGCGCGCACGTGGCCACCCACCTTGTTCGTCGTCGGGAGAGCACGTGCGCATGAACCCGCTGTACTCGCTGTCGTCGCTCAGCGCGGGCGACGTCGAGTAGGCCGATATTTGCGGTATGTTGAAGATCGAGAGGTAGAGATTGACGACCATCGACTCGAACGAAAAGCTGCTGCCAATTAGCACAGCGACGCCGTCGTTGACCAGCTGAATCGCCTCGGCGATCGCCACCCGGCGCCCCGACACGTCCAGATCGGCGCTGCCGGGACGTCCCTTGAACACAAGCTGGAGCGTCATGTTGTTCTGGAACGCTGCGGCGGCGGGCGTGCTTCGGTTGCGGATCTCATCAAGGGCCATCGAGATGGCATCGAGCTGCACGCGTGTCTCGGTCGCCGGCGCCGACCACGAGCTCATCACACCAATGCGGAGGGTGAAGGCGGACGCGTGTTCAAGCGCGCAGACGCAGATGGCCGCCACCAGCAAAATACCCGCAGGGGAGAATTGCGCTCTGAGCCGTCGACATGGCTCGCTGGGCGCCATAATGGCTCGTGTTTGTTGCTGTGCCAGTGCGCGTGTGCGCGTTCGAATCGAGTCTGTGAGAGCGTAAAAGTGTGCGGGGCGGGCGCGTACACCGTGACGTTGTGAGTGCAACACCACAACAGACGCTTCGGACCTTACGCGAGGGCCATCGACAGTGTCGCCCAATTGGAAGGAACAAAAAAAACTGCCCGGCAGATCACAGCGCAAGTGTTTGCGGCGAAGGCGACCGATGAAACCTATGCCGCTTCCCCTCCTTTTACGCCGCTGGGCGCATGAGTGTGTGCGTGTGTGTTCGCACACGCGTGCGTGTGTCGCATGCGTGTGTGTGTGTGTGTGTGTGTGTGTGTGTGTGTCTCAGCCTGTCTCACTCAGCCGGTGTTGCTGGACAGCTTGGCAACAGCCGGACATTTTCGCCGTCTGGGAAACCGTCCCAAATCAGCAGTTCCTATTTACACAGACTGAAATGTCGTCAACGTGATGTCATCGGGTGGTAACGTGGGACTTCATTCAACCCAATGCCGGGCGGTCTGGCCGAAATCAACAACGGATCTCACAACCTCGCCCGCTCACAGCGGGATGCGAAGCGGGACGAAGTCAACGCCAATAGGGTCAGCCGGGCACACGAAAGTAACGGCAGGAAGGCCTGGTCCAGACACCGTGACGGACGTGCACACCCAGGGGTCGCTACCGCGCACGGCCTGCACCAGCAGACCGGTGATCGCATTCACCTTCAAGCCCTGCCGCTGGAACTTCCACGTGGTGCCGGCCGCGAGTGAGGAGGCAATCACCATCGTGTCACTCGTGTCGCTCATCTCGCCGAGCACGACACAGTTGACTGCGCCCGTCGTCCCCGCCGCGAGCGTGTTCGCCGTTGTCACCGTCACCGTGTAAGTCATGACTGCGAACACATGTCGCCAGAAGCGGCATTAGGCCATCATCTTCCAATAATCATGTAGCAACTAACAACAGAGACAGGCGACTTCGAACATCCTCACACCTTGGCATGCTTGGGGATTGCACGGCCGTTGCTCCTCGAGTGCCGGGCACGGTTCGCCCCCACCTGAAGGCGGAGTCGTCACACTGCGTGCGCGCCTCTGTATGCCGCCCCCGCATGACCGTGTGCATCGCGACCAGTCGGACCAGTCCGAGACAGCGCAGTCCACTGTGGTGATGCACAAACAAAGACCGGTCAGAGCATGCATAGGGCACAACAAATTACGGCTGGTACGTGCCATCCAAACGCTCCTTTAAACAGTGACGAAGCAATGAATACCAGGCTCAAACTCACCGCGCTGCGCAAACCGGGTTAGCGTGACGGGCCGCGTTCCAATGTAGTCCGCGCCGCATGGAAACGCGAGCGTCCTCACGGCGACAGTCACGAGCACAAGGTCGCAGTGCCACGTGTCCGCGTCGGAACCCACGGTGATCACAACGGCCGCAATGTCGTCCGCGGAGGGCCCGCGAACTTTCGCCGACGACACGTCGTTCGGAGACGCAGCAAAGGCCACCACGGGAGCCACGTAGAGGCCGTCAGACCCTACGAGTTGAATGGTAATGGGCACGGACGTGCCCGCATCCACGGCGCCGCTCGTGATGGTAGTGACCGTGTACTCGACGCAAGGGGGAGCATTGCACGCACGCGTCTCGTTGAGCGCGCCGCACGCAACGCCGCCGTTGGAAGCAGGGGTGAGCACGGTGCGTGTGCGAACTTGCACGCCGGTGCCGCACGTGACAGAGCAGTTGGACCACGCCGTCCAGTTCGAGACAACGCAGTCCACTGAGAGGCGACAGAGGGCCAGGTGTGAGGGACAGTGACGGACACACACACACAAGGGGCAATTAAACCAAATGCAGAGAATGGGCGAACACACGAGAGTGCCGCACAAGTGTGAAACAGAGTGCCAATTGGCAATGCTCACAACAAAGGCCTGAAGAGGGCAGGCGGTAGTGTAGTTGAGATCCGAGGCATTACGGACAGAGGGGTGGGGAGACAGCGGTCATACCTGGCTGACCCAGAGGTGCCGTCGGTGTGCACGGGCACCAGTTCTGCACGGTTCCGTTGACGCGCTGCAGCTGCACCACCGTCGCGTCGTTGTCCACGGCGAGTGTGAACCCTGCGTTGCGCGAAGAAGACACATTGCGCGCGTTAGTTCCGCGCCAAAAGGGAAGCGTCCAAATGAGAAGTCACAGCGGGTGCCATACGAATAAACCAGTGATGGGGTTGGAGAGTCGTTGTATGCGTCGGCACGCGATCTCCCTCACACCCACCGACATAGACGTTCTTCGCGACGGCATCCCCGCCACACACGCCGCCCGAGGCTGCCTGGAAGAGCTGAGGAGTGGACGCGGCCGTTGGACAGGACGTCACCGTCGCCGTTTTCGTAGAAGCAACAGTCGTCGTAGCAACCGACGTCACCGTTACCGTAGCGGTGAATGTCGACACGGCGGGTGTGGGATAAAACACGGTCGAGATGGCCGCGCTTGCCGCTTGCGCGCACGTCGGTGTAGGGAGGGCGGCGACATTCGTTGTGGCCGCGAGTGGCGCAGAAACCGCGGGAGTCGAGAGGAACGAAGCCGCGGGCGCAGAGGGGGAAGATGCAGATGGCTTGCGGCAGCCGAGTGCTCCCGGGGAAGAGCCGTCGAGACACGCGATG
Organism: Pigoraptor vietnamica; assembly: GCA_943704525.1. NCBI lineage: Eukaryota > Filasterea > Ministeriida > Capsasporidae > Pigoraptor > Pigoraptor vietnamica. The sequence goes on from CALSCQ010000326.1 coordinate 8,984, forward strand.
CACTGCGAGACCGTGGGGCCGGAGCAACGGGCGCAGCCGGCGACATCGAAGCAGTCTGCGTGTGAGTGTTGTCAATGGGACCCGGCGTTGTCAGTTGCCGGTCCGGGACTGTAACCTGTGAGTAACATGACACCACAACACACAACAGCGGCGCACCTCTGCACGCGTTCGCAAGCGTGTCGAAAAACTGTCCAGCCGCGCAGGGATTGCAGGTGCCATTGGGCGCCTTTTGGTACCCAATAGCGCACGTGAGGCAGCTGGATGGGGACGAGCCCGTGCACGTGGCACAGGACGCGTCGCAGTCTGGGTGAAGACAGTGATGGCCGTGAGAGCAAGGTACGAAGCGCACAAAACACACACACACACGCACACACACACACACACACACACACACACACACACACACACACACACACACACACACACACACACACACACACGCACATACATACATTCACACACACACACACACACACACTCATACACACACACACACCACACACTCACTCTCTCTCTCCCACACACACACTCACACTCACACTCACTTACCCACACACACAAGCACACACACAAGCACACACACACACACACACACACACATACACACACACACCACACACTCACTCTCTCTCTTCCACACACACACTCACACTCACACTCACTCACCCACACACACAAGCACACACACAAACACACACACACACACAAACAAACACACACACACGCACGCACGCACGCACGCACAGACACACACACACACGTGCACAAACAGCATTACGCATGCATGAACTCACTCGAAGGGCAGGCCGCAGACCCCTTGAGCTCCTCCAAGACGTCCTCGTTGGACCCAATGCCGTCCGTCTGCATGAACCCGACCACAAACTGGAAGCGGATCGTGTCGATGCGGCTCACTGTCACGTTGACTGGCTGCGGGCGCGTGACGCGGACCTTCCACGCACCGTAAGGGCTATAGCTAATGCGCGTGGCGTCATCGAAGATGGGCTCGGACGAGTACGCGCACGTGGCCGCCTGGTAACTGAAGGACGCCGACGCCTTCGGGTGCACAAACGGCCACAGGCTGCCGCGCTGGTCGAAGAAGTACGACGCGGGCAGCTTCCAAAAGTCGAGTTGCACGAACGCACTTGGCGACGTAAGGTCAGCGATCGTCGCGGGAGACACCGTGAGGGATGCGCTGATGAGGCGCGCGCGTGCAAAGCGCGACCGCGGCGGCACTGGCACGAACAGAACGGCCGCTCCGCTGTCTCGGAGGCTTGCGAAGGCCTGCGGCGCGTCCGCGGCGGTGATTTCGTGCGTGACGGTGCGCGTGTTTCGCACGGTCGGCAGCGTCGCGAGACAGTTCAAGTACGCGGCCTGCACCGCCGCCTTCAGCGTGCGAAGATCCACCGACGAGATCGACGCCGTGATCGGGAGCGCGGCGAGGTCGCCCGCGACGAGTGTGCTGTCCAGACAGAGGTAACGGAGCTGTCGTACCTGCTTGGACACCTGTTCGATGGCGCGGAAGGCGACGCTCTGCAGCTTGCGGCCGTACGCCGAGAGCATGCGGTCGTAATCAAAGGAAGTGATCGACGCGATCGACGCGGCGTCGAGGACGCGCACATTCTCCCACCCGAGCGCGCGCACGGCCTCCGCCTGCCACACGGCCATGTACGTGTTGACAGTGCCCACGAGTTCGAAGAAATTGTCGGCGTCGTCTGAGGGTCCCGTGCCGTTCGCGAGTGTGGCGGAGAGCGTTTCGAGGTACGCTTCGAAGCGCGTCGCGTCGATTGCAAGTTGTGGAACGATGACCGGGTATGTTGCGTTCTGCACATTGTCGTTGAGATCGAGCGCCGCCATGGTCGTGGCGTTCATCGCGTCGAGATCGTCCATGACCTTTTGGGAAAAAAGAGGCTTGCCCGTGAGTTCCAAAACAGGCTCCGCGGCAGAAGAAAGCGCCCGTCACTGCCTAAACAGGCGCTTCCGCGGCACAACACGGCGCAGGGACACACCTGCTGGAGGTAAGGGAGGTCGAGCTGCTCGATGATGCCGTCGCCCAATCCGCGCCGCCTTCGACCGAAGATTTTTTTGAACACGCCCGCGACTGCGTTGCCGATGTTCTTTGCGATTTTTATCACCCCCTTCACCGCGCTCTTCGCCGCCTGTATGACTTTGTCCTTGTTCGCTAGGATGAACTTGAGCGTGTCCTTGATGCCGGATATGCACTTGAGCGCGTCTCCGCTGACCGTCGCGATCGCGAGACCGACGAGACCGCCCGTCGCCACCGCCCCGCCCGTCGCCGCGCAGCTCTTCACCGCACCCGATACGATCGGCGCGCCTGCCTTCACAACGCCGAGAATGCCAACCACATTCTCCATGATATTGCGCACCTGCGCCGAGGGGACGAGGCTGGCGAGCTTTCGGAAGGCCTGGTCGACGATTTCCCCTCCAGAGTCGAGCAGGACGCTCCACGCCGCCTCCGCCGCCGTCGATAGGCCGTCGACTGTGAACGCGAGCTTGTTCCACAGCTGCAGAGCTTCGCTCTCCAGCAAGTCGTTGACGCGGAGGCCGTTGACGAGCTCGGTCACCGTGAGAACGCCGTCGAATGGCGCAATCTCGAACTTGGACGTCACGCTGACGCCGTCCCCGCAGATGTTCAGGTTCGCCTGGAGGCCCTCCCACGTGACCGGGCCGAGCTCGCGGGGACCGACGGTGAGCAGCACGTCGCACGGAACGGCGGCCATCACCGCCGACTGCGCCTTGCGAAACACGCGGATGACGTCCGACGCCGCGCCCCGGACCTGACGCAGGTCGACGAACGAGTCAAGAAGCTCCGAGGGGCTGACCTTGCCGTCGCCGTTGGTGTCCCAGCCCTTCTTGCCGTTGTCGAAGCGGCTCGCCATCGTGTCTGCGTCGACGTTCATGTGCTCGACCTCCGTCTTGAGGTTGTCGACCTTGCTGCCGACGTCCTGTATGGCGTCCTGGCACTTGCGTATCATGGCGCCGTTCTCGAGCACGGCCGCCTGTATCTCGCGCAGCTGGTTGCCCTGGCTGACGAGTATCTGGTTCGTCTCGGCGATGCGCGCCTCGACGGCCTTGAAGCCGGCGTCGAGCGCGACCGACAGCGTTCTGTTGACCTCGCCGATAACCGTGATGATGTCGCTGGTGGCGTTCGTGAGGCGGCCGTCGATATACGCGCGCAGTTGTTCGTTCGTGACGCCGAGCGTGCGCAGCTGTTGAAGGTGCCGTATGTTGGCCTCGTAGCCCTCGACAATCTTGACGCATTCTTCGATGAGCGGCTCGTACTGCGACCACCCGAGCGGCGTCACTTCGTTCTGGCGGAACCCGAGGTAGTCCAGACCGACGGGGCTCCGCAGCATCGCCGCGATCCTGCACGACCCGTCCGCGATGAGCGTCTGCAAGGGGCGGTCGGCGCGCTTCATCACGCACAGGTCGTCCAGCCGCGCCAGTGCGAGTCCGCGCCGCGACGCCACCGTGTGGATGCGAGCCTCGAACGACGACGCCAGCATGAAGTCGAGGCACTGGTCGACCTGCGTTACACGGGGCCGTTCGCGAGTGTCACACAGCGGTTACGAGAGAAGTTTGCATCGCTGCCGACGAACGAACGTGCGGGGCACCTACCGAACACTCTCCCGGCGTCAGGCAGCACTCGCCGCGCGTGATGCAGCGCTTTGGGTCACTCGGGCGCGGAATCTGCCCGTCCGCGCAGCTGCACACGTACGATCCTACCGTGTTGGTGCATGTCTGCTCGCACCCCGACGTCCCTTCGGCGCACTCGTTGATCTCCACGCACGACACGGACGATCCCGCGCGATACCGGAAGCCGGGGAGGCAATCACAGCGGTAGCTGCCGTCGGTGTCGACGCACGTCGTGGTCGTGCGGTCGCAGACGTTTGTGCCGCGCGCGCACTCGTCGATATTTTTGCACGTGTACCGGTCGACGCGCTCGTACCCGGACGACACGCAGTCGCACTCGTAGCTTCCCTCTGTGTTGCGGCAGCGCGTCGGCCCCTGACAAGCGTTCTGGCGCGAAGGGTCCGTTGTCGTGCACTCGTTGACGTCGACGCAGGTGTACTGGTCGGCGTTCGTCCAGCCCGGCGCGCACATGCACTTGTACTTGCCGGCCTGTCCGTCGACATCGATGCACGTCGAGCGCGAAGTGTCGCATATGCGTGGGCACTCGTTGATGTTCTGGCATGCGTAGGGGTTGTTGGGAATGGGGGCGTAGCCGTCGCGGCAGTCGCACTGGTACGTGCCCGGCTTGTCGGCGCAGAGTGTCGTGCGCGCGTCGCACTTGTTCAGGTCGTCGCGCCCACATTCGTTGATGTTGGTAGTGCAGTCCGGTGCGCCGGTCCAGCCGTCGCAGCACTTCCAGCACTTTGCATCGTACACCCAGAGGAATGCCCATTCCTCCGCACACTCGGCAGCGGTTCGCGCGTTACAACCGCAGGGGTTCGCGAACGACTCGTCAGGCAGATTTGGGAGAACGAACGATCCGGCGCCCGCCTTTGATTCGCACAGTTGGTAGTTGACGGTGGTTGGCACGTCCCGCGGCCATTGAATCTTGCAAAGGCTTCGCACTCCGGTGTCGCACAGTCCTCCGAGCGCTGGCGACGCTCCGAGAGCGACGAGGACGAGCAGGCGCACAAAGTCACCTGTCGCCCTCATTTTCAACAAAAAGACCAGAGATTCGCAGAGTTAGTTGTTGCATGGCGGCGATGAAGTGGCGAGCGGATGTCCTTTTATATCTTCTGGGTCTGTGTGGGCGTCACCGTGGCCTAGGCGAAGGTTGGCGCCGGCAAGCCGGAATGTTCCACGCCCGAACTGAAACAAAGTGGAGCGCGGGCACTTTTGTGTGGGCGCTCACATTAACAGCCTCGAGTGGGGAATTGGGAACAAAGTGATGACGCAGAGCGGCGAATAAAAAAGTCCACCACGTGGTGTGCGTCCAGACACTTCACTTGCGCACGTGTCCGTTTGTTATCGTCCCTTCGTCACCGCGTTCCAGCAATCGCCCAGCCGGCAGCTGTCGCATCGCTGTCTGCCAATCCTCCGCCTTCGTCTGCCGCACACAATCAACGCCGGCGGTCGGATCGCCGAGGCATTGACGTGGCCGTTCACAGTGAATTTCGTTGAAACGCGTGCCACGTGCATTCCAACGGCCAATGGCTGACGCACTAAGCCAAGGTGTGCGAAAGGTTAAAAAATTGCTAAACCATCAGAACCGCAGCCATGGGCCAATACACTATTTCGTTACGGCAGCGCTACATGACATACTAATGCGCATTGTTCATTGCGCTTGAGGCGATGCAGCACCCCCCTTCGGCACGCACGTGCGCGCGATGAGCCTGTCGAGGTCCGCCTTCCGAAACGGCTTGGCGATGAACCCGTCCATCCCCGCGCCCCAGCACAGGTCCTCCACGTTGGCGTCGGTGGACGCCGTCAGCGCAAAAATGGGTACGCGGCGCAGTCCCCGCTCCTCTTCAAGCGCGCGAATCATGCGAGTGGCCTCAATACCGCCGACGACCGGCATCTGCAGGTCCATTAGCACCAGCCCGAAGCGGGAGGGTTCCGCGGCGTACAGGTCAAACCCGTACTGGCCATTCTCCGCAGACACGGCCGTGGCGCCCGATACCGTCACGATGCGCACAACAATCGCCCTATTCACGGCGTTGTCCTCTACAACAAGGACGTCGCGCCTCTTCACTTCCCCCGTCGCACTCGCGCAATGCAGCAGCGTTGCGTTTGCGCTCGTCCATTCGATGGCGCTCGGCAACGCTTCTGCGTGATCCGGCGCATCCTGAAGGCTCACTTCGATAGCCCCGTCCGCGGTAGAGCTCGTCACGGGTGGGCGCACACAGACGCTGTCCTCGCTGCAACGCAGGCTGCGCGCGTCGTTCGGAGATACCAGCGACGTGGACGAGAGTCTGTCGCGACGCACGATTGCGAGGCGGAGCTTCTCTCGCGTGACGGGGAGGCGTTGAAAGTGGCCGTGTGTGCGTGCCGAAAAGATGACGGGCCACACGCCCTCTGGAAGCGAGAGTTCGTCCCCACTGCATCCGCTGCAGCACGAAGGGACAGCTGTGAGTGCATGAAGTGCGAGTACGATTTTGGTGGGGCCCATGACAGCGTTTACGAGTGCGAACAAATCTCTGCTCAACACGCAGTCACAATCGTGCACCCACCCTGCCAGAATCCACGCGTCCCACTCGATCGCAACGATGGCCCGTGTCGGCGCGCGCTCGCACGCCTGCGACAGCGAGGCGACCGAACTGACCTCGTGACCCTCGAACGGAAGGCCCATAAGGTGCGCGCACGTGCCGACCGTATCGAGAAATGGCGTCCGACCAACCGCCACGACGCACCCCGCGACGGCAACGGAGACTCGTGACGTCAGACACATGGCCGATTGCAGCACTGACTCTCGTTCGGGCGTGTGTGGCGTCGCTATTCTCGACGAGGTCGGCGGCGTGACGGAGGCGGGCGTTGCGGAGGCATGGGACACGCGGGGCGCGCGAGGGACTGGCTGCGCGTCTATCGAGGTCAACGGGAGAACGCACCAAAAGACCGAGCCCTTTCCCACGGCAGATCGCACGCCGATTTCGCCGCCCATCAGTCGCATCAAGTGCGCCGATATCGAGAGACTGCGAAATGCGCGTGCAGTGTCGTCAGAGGGGAAGCGGGATGGAAGGCACGAGAGAGGAAGGCTCAGATTCGCTAGCAACGCAGTCGGCAGACACAAACGTCAGGCCCATTGTACGCGCACACTCACCCGAGGCCTGTTCCCTGGTACTTCTTGGTCAGCGAGAGGTCGCCCTGCTGGAATCGCGAGAACACCTTCGCGAGTTCGGTCGCCGGTATGCCGATCCCCGTGTCGTGCACTTCGACGAGCACAAAGCGGCCCCCCTTGTAACAGGGTGCGCCGAGTAACTCCGGGGGAACGAGGCTGCGCGCCCCATCCACCGGGACGTGCGACGCTTCCGCGACCGCATCGCCCTCCTTAAGCGCAACGAGACACCCCGCCCACTCTTGCGACTGAACACGCTCGGCGTGGCGCACGCAACCCCCGCACGTCACGTGATCCGCGTCGCGGCGTTCCACGACCGACGCGCAGACGGTGATGGAGCCCGAATCGGAGAACTTTATCGCATTTGAGATGAGGTTGGAGAGCACCTGCGTGCAGGAAGGCGCCGTCGCATCAACACACTACCCGGCAGGCAATTGCGGAACAAAATGCCCCGGCTGCAGGTGCTGCGCTTTTACCCACCTGCGTGAAGCGAGAGGGATCCGCGCACGTGACAAAGGCGCTCTTGTCTTGCTGGCAACATCGCACCGGGGATGGTCCGCACGGGCGCCCGCTGCCTTTACACGCGCAACACACGTGGAAGCTGATGTCCAGCGACTTGAGCGCGGCCGAGTCTGTGATGCGCGAATGTGCATTTGTCACACGAATGGCATGGCATGCACACGGGCACACTAGTTTCGCAATTAAATCACAAAGACACACTCGGCGGGCTCACCAAAGTGGAGCGACACGGCGTCCTCCACGCGCTCGATGACGTCAAAGGGGACGCTTGCCACCGTCATTTCGTTCGCGTCGAGCTTTGAAAAGTCCAAAATATCGTTGAGAATGAGCATGAGCGACTCGCCGCACTTGCGAATGGTCGCAAGGCCGTCCAGCGGCGCGCCAGCATCGTCCTCCATGATCTGTGTTGCGCGCGTGTTGGCATGTGTTGGTGCGCGCGCGTGTGTGTGTGTGTGCGTGTGTGCGTGTGTATGTGTGGGGGGG
>CALSCQ010000327.1:0-21894 GCA_943704525.1 Pigoraptor vietnamica
GCGCGCGCGCACGCACACACACACACACACACACACACACACACACACACACACACACACACACACACACACACACACACACAACACACACACACACAAACAGACAACACACACACGCAGACCCACCGAGGCGACCTCCACACCCGTGTCGTCGATTCCGTCAAGCAGATCGGCATTTCGCGCAAAAAGCACTCTGTCGACAATCTCGCGAAGCAAGGCACCAAGAACAGGCTTGAAGCGGCTGCGGGTGGCGCGCCGTCACGTGACGGAGCAGTCAGTCAACCGCCCCTCAGCCACCAACCACACGCACAGCATAACACATGCGAGTGCGCGGTCGCAGACACCCCTCAAGACGACAGCTCCCATTCCTCGCGATCACCGCCGTCATGGCCCACTTTTGCCGTCGTCGCACACACCTGCTCACAATGGCCGCCTCGCTGGACCCGCGCCGCACGCCCTCGCTGGCGCCCGTCGGATTCCCAAGGTAGTCCAAGAACGCGTCCCACGTGTCGAGGCACTCAAGGTACTCGTCCGGGGTCCACTGCGGCGCAAGGAGAGCAGAGCAAATGAGTATCAAGCGACGATGATGCATGCGATGCAGAACGAACACGGCACGGGGACACCGCCGGGTGCGCACACACACACACACACACACACGCACCCACGCACACGCACACATCTACGAGAGGAGAAGAGGGCAATAAAGTGCATGCCGCCGCGTGCGCGATGGAAAGCACCTTTTCAAACGTGAACCGCATGAGGAAGCCGAGGAAATCGATGACGGGGAAGCGCTCGATCGAGACCATCCGCCGCGCATGCATGCGCACAAAGGTGCGAAGGAACTCGCGAAAGCCCACAAAGTACCTGCGCAGTCCGGTGTCAGCGTGCGTGAGCTTGCAGAGTGTGTATGTGCGTTTATATGTGCGTGTGTGTGTGGGTTGGGGGTTGCACTATAAGCTATCCGTGTGCAATTTAGGCGCTGTGCCGAGGGGAGGCACACGAAGAGAGTTCAGGGCATGCACGCGTGAGTTCACAGATGTGTGCTAGCGCTCGCTCCGTGGAGCCCGAATAGCAAGTCTGCGGTTTGTGCCTGGCTTTTTGTCGCGCAAAAACAACCCACTCTCGCGCATCGTCCAGGCACGCCTCCACCGTCTCCGCGACGCCCTGCAGCAGCGCGTAAGTCTGACGGAACGTCTCCATCACAAACTCGGCAAATTCCGCGGGCGTGCAGCTCTTCTCGAGCATCTCGCAGAGGCACCGGAGCGCCGCCAACCCAATGTCGGCCGTGTCTTCCTCCCGAAGCGACGCGCACCGGAACAGCACCGTCAGCAGCGGCTGCGTCATATAGTTCGACAGCCGCACCCACGAGAACAGGTGCTGGGCCGTGTCGAGCGACAGAAGAGCCAATTCGCGGGACTCTTTGTCGAAGGACGTCGACGACACTTTGCGCCGCGGGCCGCCAAACGAGAGCGAGAGGGCCGGCGGGGCGAGAAACAGCGACGAGGGCATCGAGCCGTGAAGACTACCGCGCGCGGACGACATTGACTCGTTAAAGAAGCGGGCGGGGCTGTTGGGCGCTGTCGGGGAGCCGACCGGGGAGGGAAGGGGACTCCCGTACACGACGCAGCGCGTGTAGATGCCGTCGAGAGTGCGGCAGATAAGCGCAAAAAACGTCGGCATCTGAGAGAAAGGGAGCACACACGTGAGAGGACTGGCAAGGGCATGGAGAAGGCGCGCGTTAATGGCGAACAGGATGAGGACGTGATGTTTTGCGGCTGCCACGGGAACATATTGCCCGATGGAGAAGGTGGGCGTGTGGCACAACGAGGAGGACGTGCAAGCTTTGCGGCTGCCACGGGCGCACGTGATGCACGCACCTGCTCCTCGAGCATCGCGCGCAGCTGCAGCTTGCGGGCGGCGCTGTGGTCGTCGCGGGACGCCGTGAATTCCTCCGAGACCATCTTCATGAGCGTGACGCCGGCGGTTGCCGCGAGCGTGTTGCCGCTCTCGACCATGCGCGCGATGTCGGGGATGAAGTCCGGCGCCTCGTGCGGCCACTCCCACTTGGCAATGTCGACGATTACCTTGGCCAGCTTCGTGAGGGCGACCCGCGACACCTCGCCAAAGCAGCGCACGTAATAGTTGTACACAAATGTCTTGATCTCACTGCGCTCGGCGGCCGGCAGCTGGGGCCATCGCGAGAACACGACCGCCTGCCGAGCACACGCACGTGCAGTTGAGAGAGCCGCGTAGACGGTAACTGAAGTCATGCGAACCTGCCCTCTCGCTCACGCGCACATAGACGTGCACACATCCACTTGCAACCCACGCACGAGAGAGCCCACCTCGAACACGCAGGCGCAGTAGAAGAGGACGTTCCCGTCCTGCGTTCTCGTCATAAAGTACTCGCACTGCCGCCATGCGTCCGGCTGGTCGCGAAAGTTGAGCAGCGCCGCCTCTGCGTGGCGCGTGTGATGCGAGTGTGATGCGAGTGTGACAAGTGCGAGAAGCAGAAGTCAGACTACGGGAACAAGCACACCCACGGTACTGGGACAGGCGCGCGGGGTCGACGGTGCCATTGCGCTCGTAGACGTAGCGGAGGATCTCCACGAGACCCTGCAGCTCCGCGTCGCTCTGCGGTTGCATTGGGAATGAGGAGGTGTTCAGAGAGTAGGGTGCGGCGGGAAGGAACACGGGGTGTCGTGGGGGGGGGGGCCTTGGGGAGACTCAGAAAGCGGAATGACGACTGTATGGCTGTGTTACTACCATCGCAGCAGCGACTGTCGTGCACTCCCTCGTGGACGCAAACCGAAGGAATCGAATCGCGTCACGCAAAGCGCCCCGGTGGCAAAAGGGGACGTTGCTCACAGCAGTGGACACGACGAGGGGAGAGAGAGAGAGGGGGGGGGAAGGAGAGCCGGCGTGCCCACGCAACAGGCAGGAGAGCAAGCGCAAGAGTTTGCAATGCGAGTGTGTCTGAAGGAGTTTAGAGGTGATGTGAGTGGCGTTCTGCGTGCGTGCGTGCGCGTGTGTGTGTGAGGACACACTTTTCCACGAAACAGAGACCACTCAACTGCCGACGTTTTTCGATTTTCGACAGCATGGCCGTTTTCCGTTACGAGGGCGTTCCAACGCCTGTTTTACGTTACTATATCACCACGTGACAGGCGCCGATTGGCTGAAACTTTTCCGTTACGAGGGCGTTCCATGTCCTTTCCGGTACGCCTTGTCACGTGACAGCGAGACCAAAACAATCCGCCTCCTCACTTTTTGGCATAGGGTGGTGTGTGCGTGTGTGCGTGTGTGGCTGTTCCTCACGCAGTGGCTCTCCCAATTCCGTTCCATTTGAGACCGCGAGTGCGACGACAGCAGAGCCGTCGCACGCATTCGCCGCGCGTGTGCCTGCGCAGAGACGCCCATTGGTATAGGTGGGAGTTTCAGGTGGCCGTCACTGGCCGTGGGCGAGAATGAGCGACTGGAAGGCGTTTCAGACGCCCGAGGGTGTGCCCTACTACTACAACAAGAAGACAAAGGAGACGACATGGGACAAGCCTGACGCCCTCAAGACCGCCGAGGACCACGAACTCGCGGTGCGTCGACAGTGGCGTTTCTGATCCGACCTGTGTGTGCGCGCGCCTCTGTGTGCAAAAATCTCAGCCGCTCTGACACGTGAGCGCAATGTAGGGCGACTGGGTGTGGTGCCCGCATGAGGTCGACGCCTACATTCCGGCGAAGGTCGGGCCGAAGCTGTCCGATGGCAGCCAGCGCGTGCAGACCGAAGATGGAAAGGTGTGTGCCATTGTTTGTGCACGAACGGCTGCCACGTGGTGCCCTCACTCGACTCGCGGCTGTTACGTGTGCCCTCACTCCACTCGCGGCTGCGACGTGTGCCCTCACTCCACTCGCGGCTGCGACGTGTGCCCTCACTCCACTCGCGGCTGCGACGTGTGCCCTTACTCCACTCGCGGCTGCCACGTGTGCCCTCACTCCACTCGCGGCTGTTACGTGTGCCCTCGCTCGACTCGCGGCTGCGACGTGTGCCCTCACTCTGTGCCCTCACTCGACTCGCGGCTGTTACGTGTGCCCTCACTCGACTCGCGGCTGCGACGTGTGCCCTCACTCCACTCGCGGCTGTTACGTGTACCCTCACTCCACTCGCGGCTGCGACGTGTGCCCTCACTCCACTCGCGGCTGTTACGTGTGCCCTCACTCCACTCGCGGCTGTCACGTGTGCCCTCGCTCCACTCGCGGCTGCGACGTGTGCCCTCACTCCACTCGCGGCTGTTACGTGTGCCCTCACTCCACTCGCGGCTGTCACGTGTGCCCTCACTCCACTCGCGGCTGTCACGTGTGCCCTCACTCCACTCGCGGCTGTCACGTGTGCCCTCACTCCACTCGCGGCTGTCACGTGTGCCCTCGCTCCACTCGCGGCTGTCACGTGTGCCCTCACTCCACTCGCGGCTGTTGTGCACTTCGCGTGTTGCGCTGCTCTGTTCATATGCGTTTGCTTTGGAAGCGATTGTTGCCGTAATCGCAATAACGCACAGATGCGGCGAAGTGACCGCTGGCCGTGTTTGCGCACGCAGAATGTCGACGTTCCAAAGGGGACCAAGCTGCAGGCGCTCAGCCGCTCGAGCCTCAAGAAGAACTGGGACGACCTCGTGCAAATGGACAGCATCGACGAGGGCATGATCATACACAACCTGCGCGAGCGCTTCAAGAAGGAGATCATCTACGTGGGTGTCCCTCGCGCACGCACGCACACGCACACGCCCACACGCACGCACGCACGCACGCACACACGCACGCAAGGGACGAGCACATTGCACGCACGCAAGGGTTCACGGACGGGGTCACACGCACACACGCACGCACGCACGCACACATGCACGCAAGGCACCGGACGGGGTCACACGCACGAGCGCGCACGTGCACACGCTCTCACTCTCTCGCGCACACATTGTACTGCTGCTGCCTGTTCCTGCCAGTAACACGCGCCTCCCGCAGACGAACATTGGGACGATTCTGATTTCGGTGAACCCCTTCAAGCCGCTGCCACTCTACACGCCCTCGATGATCGACAAGTACTACCGCAAGGGCATGCGGTCGCTCCCCCCGCATGTGTTTGAAATCGCCGACTCCGCCTTCCGCGCGCTCGTCGAGACCAAGGGGAACCAGTCCATCCTCATCAGGTGCGCGGCGCCAGTGCGTGCGTGCGTGTATACGTGTGTGTGTGAGTGTGTGCGTGTGGATGTGCGTGTGCGTGTGTGTGTGAGTGTGAGTGCGAGTGTGAGTGTGAGTATGTACAATGGATGAAAGTACTCATGAAGCAACACGCGCAGCGGTGAATCTGGCGCCGGCAAGACGGAGGCCACCAAGCAGGTGCGGAGTGCTGGCGATGTGCGCGTCGCTTTTTGAATGCCAGCCATTCGTCGTCGCCGCACCCGTCCCCATACGTCCGCTCACGCGCACGCACACGCGCACGCAGGTGCTCTCGTACCTCGCGGAGGTCGCGGGGTCCGTCGATGGCATTGAGCAGAACATTCTCCTCGCGAATCCCATTCTGGAAGCCTTTGGAAACGCAAAGACGCTGCGCAACAACAACTCGTCGCGCTTCGTGGGTGCTGCAGGGGCCGCGCTGAGGCTGTGTCGCAAAGTGACCACGCTTAGCTTAGCTATGAGGATTGATACCATGCATGGTGTGCGTTGCGCTGTGTGTGCTGAATGGGCTTTGGTGCGCTTGCAGGGCAAGTGGGTGGAGATTCTCTTCGATAAGGCAGGGCACATTTGCGGCGCTCGCACGATCAACTGTGGGTACATACGAGTGCTCTACACACCCGCGCACACAGGCACACACACACTAACACACACATACACGCACACATACACGCAAACACACATACATTCACACAAAAACGCACAAACACACACAAACATGCACACAGACATACATAATCACACACGCGCTCACGACCTCGCTCACCCTGCACGCCTGCAGACCTCCTTGAGAAGTCGCGCGTGATTTTCCAGACAAAGGGCGAGCGCAACTACCACATTTTCATCCAGATTTGCCGCGGCGCAAGCGACTCCATGCGGAGTGCGTACCTTGCTTCCCTCTCCGCGTGCGCGACATCTGCCGCACGCCTAACTATGGATTTGCGCAATGCCGGGCACTTAAAAGTTCCAGCCAACCCTCAACTCACGCGACGCACCGACTCCTGCCACACACTCAGCCCATTCACCACTCGCCCCACTCTCCACCCACCCGACTCAGGAATTACTCTCGGCTACTCCTGCTAACCGCGTGTTTCGCGACTGTCTGCCGTGCAGAGAAGCTGCAGCTGGAGGCGCCCGAAAAGTACCGCTGCCTCACCAAGGGCGAGTGCGTTGTGATCGACGGGCTGGACGACTCTGCCGAGTTCAACGAGATGACGGCGAGTGTCGCGCACTGAACCTGGAAATGCCGATCACGTGCTAACGACGTGTCTTCCGTCACACGCACACACACACGCACACACACACACACACACACACACACACACACACACACACACACATACACTGTCTTCGGGGCGCAGGAGGCCATGCAGCGTCTCGGGATCGAGGACAAGGAGCAGGCGCTCGTGTTTGAGCTCGTCGCCGGCATCCTGCACCTCGGCAACGTCGAGTTTGTGCCGAACGAAGGCGACCGCGCGGAGGGTTCCAAGATCAAGGACAAGAAGGGTGCGTGGGCCGAACCGTCGCTTATCTGCGAGCAATCGTACGCACCGATTGCGCCTGGCAGATCCATGGGATTGATTTTGCTCATGTGCTATCTCGATTACACGCACCCACACACACACACTCTCTCTCACACAAACACACATGCACACACGCACCATACCCCAACACATACGCACAACGCACACGCACGCTATTCCCCGGGCTCACGCCACTCTGCGCAGAGCTCGAGAGCGCGGCCAAGCTGTTCCAGGTGGACACGGCGGTACTTGAGAAGGCGGTGAACAACCGCACGATGCAGGTCAAGGGACAGGACCCCATGCTCATCCCCCTCGACCCCATCAAGGCACGTGCGCGCGCGTGTGGATCCCTTTAGACGGCTCCTCTTTTGTGTCTTGTGTACACCTGCGACCCGCTTGTTTGCCATTGCGCGAGTGAGTGCGTGCGCGCGTGTCCGTGCGCGCGTGCGTTACACGTGCAAAGCGCTGCTGTGCGTCTGCGTGCCTGTCCTCACCGCCCACGCCCGCAGGCTGCCGACAACCGCGATGCGCTGATGAAGACGATCTACGGCAACCTGTTTGACTGGCTCGTGCGCCGCCTGAACAAGTCGATGGCGCCAAAGGGCGAATCCCCGGGGCTCATCGGTGTGCTCGACATTTTCGGCTTTGAAATCTTCGAGGTGCGGCCCCCGCGTGCAGTGCGTGCGTGTGTGCGTCTCTGTCTCGTGTGTCTGTTCTCTATTGATATGTGCGTGTGTGTCCCTCAGTGCATATAAGTGTCTGTCGCACACATTTGCTGAACACTCTTGTGCATATAAGTGTCTGTCGCACACATTTGCTGAACACTCTTCCCTGCCCTCCGCAACGCGCCACTTTCGACGAGCAGAAGAACTCGTTTGAGCAGCTGTGCATCAACTACGCCAACGAGAAGCTGCAGCAGCACTTCAACCAGCACACGTTCAAGCTCGAGGAAGAGCTCTACCAGCGGGAGCAGATCAAGTTCACGCACGTCGAGTTTATCGACAACCAGCCCTGCCTCGACCTCATTGAGAATGTGCGTGCAGTTTGGTTGGCACACACGCACGCACGCACACGCACACGTGTATACGTTTACGCACACGCACACGCACACATGTGCACGTTTACGCACACACGCAGACACGTTTTCTCACACTTCCGCGCGGCACACTTACGTCGTCACCCGCGCTTCCCCGCAGCGCCCCGAGGGCATTCTGTGCATGCTTGACGAGGAGATCAAGATGCCGAAGGGCAACGACGACACATTCCTCAAGAAGTTGCACCAGACGCACTCGAAGAAGCACGAGCGCTACATCCAGCCGCTCAAGCCACCGACGGCCTTCTCCATTCGGCACTACGCCGGCGACGTGGGTGGCAGAGCGCTTTCGTGTGGACCTTGTACTTTGCTGAAAGGGACGACCCGTGCATGCGGCCCTCCGGCACACATACACACACACGCCACACACACACACATAGACACACACACACACACACACACACACACACACACACACACACAGACACATTCACACACACACACACACACACACACATTCACACACACACACACACCACACACACGCCACACACACATATATGCGCGTGCCATACAAAACCACTGACTCAACGCGACGCCAGGTGATGTACGACACGGTGGGCTTTCTGGAGAAGAACAAGGACACGCTTCAAGAGGACCTTCTGCAGGCGATTGAGTCGACGAAGATGCCCTTCCTCAAGGAGCTCTTCCCGGAGACATCCGCGTCGAACAGAAAGGCGTCGCTCGGCTCGCAGTTCAAGGTGGGCGCGTCGTACAGCACACACACACACACACGCACGCACGCACGCACGCACAACTTTTTCTGGTGCTCTCGCTATGTGAATTCAAGCGATTCTTCTCTGCTTGAAACGCGCAAGACTCACTTTTTCTTCCATCCGGGGTGCAGGGCCAGCTGCAGTCGCTGATGGGCACTCTCAATTCGACGACGCCCCACTACGTGCGCTGCATCAAGCCCAACTCGCTCAAGGTGCGACCCCTGCATGCAGCGTGCCGTATTTGTGTGTGTGTGTGTGTGTGTGTGTGTGTGTGTGTGTGTGTGTGTGTGTGTGTGTGTGTGTGTGTGTGTGTGTGTGTGTGTGTGTGCGCGCGTGTGTGTGTGTGCGTGCGTGCGTGCGTGCGCGTGAATGCGCCGTACGTGCGTGTGTGTGCATGCGTGGACGTGTGGATGTGAGCGCGGGGCTCACGTGTGCGCGCGCAGGTGCCCGGCAAGTTCGATGGCATGATGAGCCTCCTCCAGCTGCGCTACTCGGGTGTGTTTGAGGCCGTGCGCATTCGCCAGACGGGCTATCCCTTCCGCTACGCACACGCGGAGTTCTTCAAGCGGTGGGTGTCTTCGGGCTGCCTTGGGCATGGCCGAGCGTGGGAGGGGTGGCGAAAGGGAGGGGCGAAAGGGAGTGTGGTAGTGGTGCGCGAGTTGTCTGAGATGAGATGTGGTCGCGTGGGGATGTTGGTGGCCGTTTCTCACACGCGCACGCGCAGCTATCGCCTGCTGAACAAGAAGGTGACCGGGAAGAGCGCGAAGGAGCAGGTGACGAACCTCATTGCCTCGCTGGAGGGCGACTGGAGCGAGATCCAGATTGGCATCTCGCTCGTGCTGTACCGCGCGGGGCCGGTGGGTGCCACGGCCTTTCGTTCGATGCTACCATGCACACACGCACGCGCACACGCACACGCACACGCATACGCACACGCACACGCACACATGCACACACACGCACCCACACAAGCACGCTCTCAAACCGTTGCTGATCGACCTGTGTCACGTGCAGCACCGCAAGCTGGAGCTCCTCCGCAGCGTCGAGCTTGAAAAGCGCGCCATTATTCTCCAGGCCGGTGGGTGCCGTGACGCCATTGCTGGGCTCTCCTTTGTCTGTGTTGCCAGCGTGACCAATGTGAAAGTCCCTTCGGCGTGTGCGCACTTCTGTCCGATGCACGCGCTTTGCATTTCGCCACACACTCTCTCTCCTTCAGTGAGCGGAGAACGATGGACAACCGTCTGTGACTTGAGCTGATCCGACATCTCTCTCCCAATGCGTGTCCGTGCCCACGTGACCAGCGAACCGCGGGTGGCGCGCGCGCAAAATGGCCAAGAAGATGAAGAGAATGCGCCCCGTGCTGCGCGCCGCCATCGCCGCACGTGACCTCGCCAAGCTGGACAAGGCCCTCGAGGAATCGAGTGACATTTCGTTCGAGATGAAGGTGCGCGTGCGGAGAGGGCTGTGTGCGGCGCATGGGCCTATCAAATTCTGCATCACCGACCCTGTAACCTTCACCCCATGTGCCGTTGTCATTTTTTTGGTTGCCGCTAACCCCCACCTCCTGCGCAGGACATGACGGAGGCGAAGAAGCTGCGCGACCTCATCGTGGAGGAGAAGCGCGTGACGGCGCTGCTGCAGGGCCTCGACGGCAAGGACCCCGACAAGAATTACGACGCGTTTTCCGACGCCGTGGCGCAGGCGGACAAGATCGACCTCAAGAACGACATTGCCAACAAGATCCGCAAGCAGCTCGCCGAGGTCAAGGAGCGGCGCGAGATTGCGGGTGCGTGGGCGTGGTGTAATGGGCGCACTGGATGCTGCCCGATGGATGGGCTGTTGTTTGGCTCGCAACTGCACTCGCTTTGCACCGAGTCCTTTTTGGGTCGCATCGCGTGGAATTTGCGGCAATGTGCGCATGTGCGTATCTTGTGAAGGGCATCCCACTGAGTTGCGTGCGTACGTGGCGTCCCCGCAGCGAACCTCAAGGCCGGCTGCGAGCAGTGGGACATGACGCTGCTCAAGGACGCCCTCGAACGCGCCGCAAAGATCAAGCTGGACTCGCCCGACGTGCGTGCCGCGGCTGTCTGTTGCTTGTGTGCGCTGCATATGCGCTTTCTGTGCGCGCATGTGATGCAAGTGTGCACTCTACAGACGCGCTGTGTTTGCTATTCGAGTCGTAACCCCCTCTCTCTTCGCACACATGTGGATTGATGCCCTCTGTACTGCGCATGCCTCGTCCCCTGTGCTGGCAGCCGAAGCCTCCCCTGCGTCGGGCGATTGTTCTTAAAGGGCCCATCCTTTGCCACGTGCGCAGGTGGCCAAGGCGAAGGACGCCGTGAAGCGCATCGAGGGTGAGAACGCCATTGTCGCCGAGATGGACGCCGCGCTCAAGTCGGGCTACCTCGTCGAGCGCAGCGACTACGCGGCCATCAACACGGGCCCGCTCTCCGCGGCCGTGGATAAGGCGAAGAAGTACGGGTTCAACACGGCGGGCGGCAAATCGTCCCTTGCGAAGGCGGAGGTCGCGCTCGAGGTGCGCAAGACGATGAAGGCGGAGGACTGGACGGCCTTGGAGAAGGCGCTGCTCAAGGCGAGCCAGCTGGGCATGGACTCTGAGGAGATCAAGTGCGCGCGCGCAGAGCTCACGTTCAAGGCCGCCGTCGACGTCGTCGTCGCCAAGCTTACGGACGCCATCGCCGCGTTTGACGAGGACTCGCTGCGCCTGGAGCTCGAGAAGGCGGCGGCGCTGAACATGGCGCAAATGCCCGAGCACGCGGACCTCGTGGCGCGGGCGACGGACCTGCAGGAGAGCATCCGGGGCGCGCGCGAGTGGCTGGCGGCGGCGACGGCGAACGTGGACGAGGAGCAGCTTGTGTACGCCGTGGAGCTGTGCGAGTCGTTTGGGTACGAGACGGCGGAGGTTGCCAAGGCGCGGTCACTGCGCGACGAGGTCACGCGGCTCAAGGCCCTCGCGAAGCACGGGCTGTCGATGCTGGACCGCCCGACGTTGGAGGAGGCGCTGAAGGGGTCGGACGCGATTGGGCTCAAGACGGAGGACGTGGAGGAGATGCGGAACCTGCTGTACAACACGCCCGAGGAGAAGTTTTTGCAGATGCAGCTGAAGATCGCCGTTGCGATGAACGACGCGTCGCGCATCACCAAGGTCACCATCCAGGTGGGCCATGTTCCCTCTGTCCGCGGACAGAGTTGATCGCTCTGCTCCTTGGCCCATCGGCGTCGACGATGTCTGTGGGCTCGCATTCGCGTTTGACCTTTGCTTCTGTGTGAAAGCATTGCTCACATGCAGCGAATTTGTATCTGACACCCCTTCCCTCCCTCGTCGCACAGATGAAGGACATTTTCTTCCAGCGCTACGGCACGGACTACTTCAAGCTCGAGAACTACGGCCACCTTCGCACGCGCGCGATGTACGCCAACGCCAAGATGTTCGGCCGAGAGGAGCTCAAGTTGAACATGCTCATTCATACAAAGGCAAGCTTTGCGCGGAGTGTGTGCTTGTGTGTGCGGCGTGTGTGTGGCGTGTGTGTGTGTGTGTGTGTGCGTGTGTGCCGGTGTACCGGTGAACGGGCGTGTGAGGTGGCTGTGGGTGACTGTGGTGCGGGGGCTGACAAATGTCTTCAAATGCCCACAGAAATCGATCCCGACGTCGCTTCTTCGTCTCGAGGGACCGCACGTGCAGACGGCGATCAAGATGTTCAAGAGTGGGCGTCGATTCAGAGTGGCTTGCATGCGTTCGGACGCGCCCATACTCGCACATACACACCCATACACACGCACACAAGCTCACGCACGCACGCACATACGCGCGCAATACACACACACGCACACGCACGAATACACAAACACACACACACACAGACTGCCGTGCTGACATTTCCCCCCGCAGACCTTCTCGGTTGGATGGGCGACAAGCAGTACGCCTACCCCACGATGCTCGCGCAGGAAATTGTGAACACGGCGCTCGAGACGCCCGAACTCCGCGACGAGATCTACTGCCAGATCATCAAGCAGCTCACGCGGAACCCCTCGCCGTGGGTGGCCCTATGCGCTTGTGCTTTCCCGTGCACCGTCCCCATTCGCGTGCATGCCATGCTTGTGCGTGTGTGTACTTCTGTTCGTGCGGTAGTAGCGGATTCCAAGTGGCAATGCGTGTGCGTGTGTGCGTGCGCTGGTGCTCGGCGCACGTGTGCTGGCCGCTGATGCCGAGTGCATTGGGCGCGCAGGGACAGCGAGATGAAGGGCTGGCAGATGCTGCAGATTGCCGTGCAGACGTTCCCCCCGAGCGACGACTTCTCCAACTACCTCGAGATCTTCCTCCGCACGAACGCGCGCCCGACGCAGAACGCGGCCGCGGAGGACTTTGTGCCGTGGTTGCACGAGACGCTCTACGGCGGCGCGCGGCACGGGGCGCAGGTCGAGCAGATCATCCAGAAGACGCGCAAGGTGCGTGCGAGGCACATTGCGCACTGTGCACACACATTCACATACACACAGCTTCACACCCGGAGCACTCTCGAAGGGCGCGTTCGCTGTCCCTCTCCATCATGCACATGGAAGCATGCCACAGTCGCGTCCGCCTGCGTGATTCTCTTAGTGCTGCCGCCTTCTCACGCGTGTAATCTTGCTATGCAGAACACGGTTGCCCAGACGCCGTCGGCGGCCGCCGTGAGCTCGACGCACGCGCCCAAGAACCTTGCGCCCAAGAACCCTCAGCAACAGCAGCAGCAACAGCAGCAGCAGCCGCAGAAGTCGGCAGCTGCCGCACCCGCGCCAGCGGTACGTCGATTGCTCTGTCGCCATGTGGCAATTGTGCGCGCATTGGGTGTTTTTTGGTCTATTTCGCATGCTGCTTTGTGGGCGGTGCCAAGTGCCGATTTCAGTGCGCTGCGACGTTGTGCTGACTGCCCTGTGATGTCCCATTCCGTTGCGCAGGCGTCGAAGGTGCGTTGCGGACAGAGGCAGCGGGTCAACCGACGCGCGGCTCATGGCGCTTCTTCTCACACACATGCACGCCTGGCAAGTGTTGTTGCCGACTGCGGCCTGGGACTGACTTTTTTTTTTTTTGTTCGTCGCAGGGCCGCCGCACGTCGTTCATCCAGCCGCCCACGCTGCGCTATCCGCAGGCGCGCGCGCTGTTCGATTACGACGCGCAGGACGAGGGCATCATCTCTCTTGTCGCGGGGGACATCATCAACGTGCACGACCGCGAGGGCGGCGACTGGTGGTACGGCGAGATCAACGGGCAGACGGGCTTCTTCCCCAGCTCGTTCGTGGAGCTTGTCTAGCGCTGTGGGGGTGCGGTTTCGGGAAAGTTTTGGCACTTTTGTGTGGCAGTGTGCGTGATGGAGTGAAATGCGGCAGATGCAATTGCGCGCACGCAAGCACGTGGGCAAGAGTGCGACACCAACGCTAGTCAATGTTCGCCCAAAGCGAAGACCATCGCATGCACTGAGCGAGGGCACTGTTCCACTAGCGAGACACACAGCCACACTGGTGTTGGCAGAAGACCCAGTGAACCGTCGGACTCTGCCATGTGTGAGGCTGTCGGGCGTGCTGCCTCAACAACCCACAGCGCCTTCTCACGCACACAACGCCGACACAGCATAAAATCTAATGTGCGCCGCCCGCAGCGCCTTCATTGCTCGTCCTTTCGCAGAAAGATGCTGTCGAGCTTCGGCTTGTCCTCCGCGCCCTTCGTGCGGTCCTGCACAGCCTCGACCGCCTCCGCCGTCTGGCTGAACACGGCCATGCGCTGCTGGAACGCCTTCTTGCGGCGCCCGATGCTCTCGTTGATCGCCACCTTCGCGCGCGCCTTCTCAAAGCCCTGGATGATGCGGCGCGCGGTCCCGGGGCTCACCGACGTGCGCTTGGCGCGGAGTGCGGCGAGGCGGTCGATCAGACACTCCTCGACCGGCTTGTTCTGCTGCTTGGCGTCGCGGAGGGCCATCTTGAGCACGTGCTCGGGGCGCTCAAAGTGCGTCACTTCGCCGTCGAGCATGAACTCGGACGCGAAGGTCATCTCGCGAATGGAGAGGCGCGTGACCTTCGACTCGACCAGCTGCGCCGCAATGTCGAGGGCGGTGGCGTTGCCGTAGCCAGCCATGCCGAGGACCTGCGGAGGGGGGGGGGGGGTGGTGCTGAGTGTGGCTAGGGCGTATTGTGTGCTTCTTTGTGCAATGTGTTACAGGCATACTTTGTGTGTATGTGTGTATGTGTGTGATGCGCGTGTGTGTGTGTGTCTGTGTGTGCCCGTGCGTGGTCCGTGTGTGCCTGAAGGTCTGTGTGTGTGTGCGTGTAGTGCGCGTTGATGCGACATGTGTGCGTGGGGCGTGTGCGCACCATGAGGAGGTCCGCTGTTTCCTTCTTGAAGTCGCCGCGGAACTCGGGGTCAATGGCCTCAATGGCCGCGCAGAAGCGCTCGAGCACTTCGTCCATGTCAAGCTCGTCCGCCATGGTGCCTGTTAGAGCGACTGCGACGGAGTGTGTCCAGGTGGCTGCGTGTGGCCGCTGTCCGGTCGTCCTCCTTCCTCTCTCCTCCCCCCTTGAGCCCTCTCTCGTCCTCCAACAGCCCCTTCGTTCACGAAAGGCGGCCCGCGCGCAAGTGGGGTGCGTCGCACTCCCCTGCGCTTTGTGGATGCCGCCGCCGACAGCAGTGTCAGCATGTTTTTGTTTGAGCATCACGTGACTTGCGCGATTTTCAGTTCAAACAGGGGTGGTTCAAATCGCCAGTCTCTCCCTCTCTCTCTCTCTCTCTCTCTCTCACTCACACACACACACACACACACTCTCTCTCTCTCTCTCTCTCTCTCTCTCTCTCTCTCTCTCTCTCTCTCTCACTCACACACTCTCTCTCTGGTATCTTTCTTTTTGAGCACTCGTTGCCTTCGCTGCTCCGTTTTCCTTGTATCTCTCAGGCGCCCTCTCGCTCGCTCTTTCTCTGCTGCGACATCCTTGGAGGATGGCCGCGCGTGCCGCTCGTCCGTTGTGCGGCGGTGGCGCAGCGGCCCTCGCGAAGACATTTCTTGGCATTGCGCGCGTGCATGTGGGAGCAACACGCCCCGCGGCAGTGGCGGTGGGGTCGTGGGGACGGACAACGGCGGCAACGGCGGCAATAAGGACAGATGTGCGTCACGCGACAGTGCCGTGTGGTCGCCCATGGCTGACTGGCGCTCGGTCACACGCAGCCGCACGCGCCGCCCACACGCATTGCAGGCACACGCGCACACACGTCCCCACATACGCTCAGACACGCACGCACGCGCACGCGCGCGCACTGTCGACTGCGCCGGTTCCAGCGAGGGCGGGCGTGTGCCAGGCATTCACGGTGCGGGTAGGGTCGCGCGCGCGGCGGCTGCACAGCGATGCGTCACGCGAGGGCCCCGAGGCGCGCCTGGACATGACGTACTATCCGCTGGACATGGCGGCGCTGCGCCGTCCGAAGGAGCCGCTGATACTGATGCCCGTCGCGGAGGGCGCGCGGGGCGGCGCGGCGCAGGGGGCGAAGGGCGCTGCGGAGGGTGCCGCGGCGGCAGAGCCTGGCCTGTTCGCATGGATGTCGTCGCGCTTCAAACTGAGCGGGCTTGGGGCGGTTATTGTGGGGTGCGTACCCGTCGCAATGCTCGGCATGTCCTGTCCGTTCATTTACATTACATCGTGCGATGCACATGTGCGTCTGCGCGGTTCTCATGTTCCTCTTTCGCTGTGTGTGCCCGTCCTCACTCCCCCTTGCCTCCCCGCAGCAACCTCGCGTACGGCCTGAGCGTCGTCGAGTACTCTGTGACGGACATGCTGACGCTGCGCACGTTCAGCCTGCTCGGCTGCGTGCTCACGTGCACGTACATGCTCATGCAGCGCCCCATCCTCTACATCCCCATCGGATGGAACGCACTCTTCATCGTGATGCTCGCCATCCAGATTGTCGTCCTGCTGCGCGACCGCCGCACCATACACTTTAACGAGGAGGAGGCCGTGCTCTACGCGCGCTCGTTCAAGGACTTCAGCTTCACGCCCTCGCAGTTCCAGGAGCTCCTGCGCGTCGGCGGCTGGCTCTCCCTCCGCCCGGGCGAGGTCCTCACCACCGAGGGCGAGCAGAACACGCACGTCGTCCTCATCTCGAGCGGCGAGTGCGCCGTGAGCGTGGGCGGCCACAACGTCGCGACCATCTCCCCCGGGATGTTTGTCGGGGAGATCGCCTTCATGAGCGGCATTCCCGCCACCGCGACGGTCGTTGCGCAGACGCCCGTGCGCTGCTACGCGTGGTCGTACGAGCGCCTCCTTCGCCTGTTTGACGACGTCCCCGAGCTGCGCCAGGTGTTCCGCGACCGACTTGCGAGCGACCTCATCAACAAATTCACGCGGCGCAACGAGGTCAGCGCGTCGACGGCGACCTCACAGGCGCTTGCCAGCTACGGCGAACTGCTCCGCTCGGTGCTGCTGCCGGGCGACGTGCGCGACGCGCAGGCCGCGACGGTGGACGGGCGACAGCGGGACATGCTGGACGTGTACCGGCGCGTGCACGGCATCCCCGACGCAGACCACTGGCGGCTTGTCGGCGCGTGCGGATGGACGCGCGAAGAGTACGAGCGCGGTGCGAGGGGCGGGAAGGCGACCGCGGCCGGTGCGGTGGCGGGTGCCGGCTGAGGGGCGGGGCCGCAGTGGCTGTTTTTGGAATGTAACATTATTGGGCATATTGGTGGTCACGTGCCCCATTGTTTGGCGAGGAGCGCGAAGAATGCCAGGCATGCGCCTGCCTAAACTGCGCCATTGTATTGTGAACGCGCATGCTGCTGTGCAGTGTGTGAGGTGCGCGTGTGCCGGTGCGCGTGTGCATGCAGTGCGCGATGGCCCTCCGCACGCTTGAACTCACTTCCCATCACTCCCGTCGCTGATCGTCACATATCAATCACAAACCACTCACATAGAAGTGCATTGCCACAGAAAGAATGGACAGCGCCGCAGGTGGGTTCGCGTGCCGTTGCAAGTCGCAAGGAAGCGCAGCCCAGGGAATGCGTGCGTTTGAGGAAGGGAAGGGGAGATGGGGGGGGGGGGTCTGTGTCGTATGACGGGCTCACAGGCGCGCTTGTCTTGTTGTTCGGCGCAGACCCCGACCTCACACTCTACGGCAAAGAGCGCCCGCGTCCGCCGTGGTTGCGGCGTCGTGGCAGCGACCCTTCGGAGCCGACCATGCCGCTCTCACAGCAGTGGCCGCCCGAGTGGGGTGTGCCGCCGCTTGCCAGGTAAGAGACAGCATTGGGCAGTTAGTGTGCATTTGTGTGGGTGTGTGTGTGTGCGTGTGTGTGTGCGTGTGTGCGTGCGTGTGTGTGTGTGTGTGTGTGTGTGTGTGCTTGCTGCGTGCAAGAAGCTCAAGGGCGGGGTTGGGGTATTCGCGCGCAGAAAAGCTGCCACTGCTGCCCCTGGCGGCCTTGGGAGCGATGCGCTGGCGTCTGACGGTTTTTCCGCGAACGCAGCCGCGCAGGGCGAATGGCGGGACGAAAGGTGAGGCATGGCGACGGCCATCTCAGCGCCCGGTTGCGTGCAGGTGTGATGGCTGAGTAATTGACGCGCCCTGCCAACGCCGACTGCTGCAGCTTGAATCCGTCGCCGGGGACGGAGGGCGCGGGGACGGGTCCGTTTCGCAAGCGCTCGCAGAGCCTGACGTCGGCGGGAGCGACGCGGGCGGGCGAGGGGGAGGAGGGCGGCGTGGACAGCGGACTGGTGATGATGATATGAGAACGGCGGCATCGGCGGGACCCCTCGCGACGCCGTGAGGGCGAGCCTGCCGCGCCGGGGCTGCCACTGGGCTCTGGGAATGTGTGGAATTCGATGCCTGCGCGCGGCACTGTACATACGCATATGCTTCTGCAAATACGCACGCTTGCGTTGCTTAAAAAAAATACAAAGTCGCCTACCCTGCTGTGTGCTCTACGTTCCCTGAGCTTCTGTGGCGATGGTACTTGGGCATCGCTTGGAGGGCACACGGTCAGGGCGGGCATTGCGTCCGCACTGAGTCCGGCGATCGGGCTCAGGGTGAGCCCAACGGCGTAAAAGAAAGCGCCTTAGGCACATACGATTACACTGCAAATGCAGAGTACTAATGCGCGCACACTCTAGGCACTCTGGGCGCCGTCCACAGCGACCCGCGCACAATCGCATGACGGGGATGCACTTGGCCGAAGGTCGTGCACCTTATGTGCGAGCCTCTCATGTTACCGCCGTTGTCAAGACCGCCCCGCGAAAAGTAGATTTCGTTGTATGGGACGCGCCATACATTAACGGAGTGGCATAAGTAGGCGCAGTGTTTTGAGTTCTGTAACCCCCACCGCACGCTATACATTTCCGTAGGCGTGGTGGGTAGTGGGTTGTAACTCCCACCGCAGGCCACACTCGGCGCGCACGCCCACCCGCACACGGCCCATACAGTCAACGCCGTGTTCCAGTGCGCGTTGCTCTGGCAACGGACACTCGGTCTCACACTCGCAGGGTCAGTCGTCGCTCTCTCTCTCTCTCTCTCTCTCTCTCTCTCTCTCTCTCTCTCTCTCTCTCTCTGCCCACTGATCAGAAAACCCCCGTCCCGCAAAAAAGCCACACACGGCATCCCTTGTTCCCTCCGGTGCTTTCTCGTGCGAAAATGCGCCCCGCGGCGGTTGTTGCCGTGCTGGCGGCGCTCTGCCTCGCCGGCTGCGTGCACGGCGTGCGCAAGTTCAAGGACTTTGGGCCCAATTCGAAGATTCTCATTCTTGCCCAGGACGCCCTCGTCAGTCCCCGTGGGTGTGCACGCCGTCGTCCGAGTGCTTGCACTCGTTGGTCCTCGGGTTTTTTCGGCCTTGCTGCAGTTGACCCTTCTCTTGTCCTGTGCCGCAGAGGGCATTCCCAACGTTTTTGCGAAGATGGCCGTCGACGGCTGCCAGCGCACGTCGATGAGATACCTCGGCCAGGACCGCTGCGTCATTGTCGTGGACCCGACTTCGGTCACAGTCCCCGTCGCCACGAGCATCATCAACAGTGGGTGGCGTCGCACTCAACGCCGTGCTTCGCTGTGTGTGTGTGTGTGTGTGTCAAGCCTCTAATTTATGCCCTGAAGCATTTGTCCCTTCTGCTGCTGCTTGGCTATCCATCGACACACACACACACACACACTCTCTCTCTCTATCACATACACACACGCACACACATACACACACATTCTCTCTCTGACACATATACACGCGCACACACAGGTACACACACACTCTCTCTGTGTCACATACACACACGCGCACACACAGTACACACACTCTCTCTCTCCGACACGTACACACACACAGGTACACACACTCTCTCTCTGTCACATACACACACGCACACACACAGAGGTACACACACACTCTCTCTGTCGCATACACACACGCACACACACGGGTACACATGCGACGGCAACCTCTCATTTCCCTCTGTCGATAGGGCAACCCAGACTTCCCATTGAACCTCCTCTTCCCTCCCTCGCAGACCCCGACTACGAGCACGTGGTCGTGATTGGCTTCACCTTCTCTGACGTCATTGCGACGGTGGCCCCTCAGTTCCCCAACAAGACGTTCTCGCTGATCGACGCGGCGGTGTCGCCCCTCGACAACTACCACGGCCTGCTCTTCGCAGAGGACCAGTCGGGGTTCCTCGCCGGCATTGCAGCGGGACTCACGACGAAGGTGGGCCGGACCGCTCTTGAGCACTCGCACACCTTTCGCACACGCGGGGCGCTGCGGCCGTGGTCCGTGTGAACGGTCACTGACACTTTTGATTTGCCGCCGCGCAGGTCGGCATTGTGGGCATTGTCGCGGGCGTTCCCTTCCCGCCGCTCCGCCGCTTCCGCAATGGCTTTGGGCGCGGCGTGGCGTACGTGTGCCCTGAGTGCACGGTGTTGGCTGTGTATGCGAACGACTTCAACAACAGCACGCTCGGCGAATTCCACGCCCAGAGTGAGTGCGCTGTGTCGTGGCATCGCATCATTATAGGGCGCGCTTGTGTGCCACGCGCTCTCCAGTGAGGCGTGTACAATTGCGCTGCCGAGCGGTTCTCACGCTGTTGCAATACGCAGCATTCCTCACCGCTGGCGCTGACGTCATCTTCGGGGCTGCCGGGTCCACGGGCTCTGGCGCGATCAAGTACGTCTCCTCCAAGAACATCTACGTGATTGGCGTGGACAGCGACGAGAGCCTGACGACGCTCGCGAACAACACGGGCCTCAACTACCTGCTCGCGTCGGCGATCAAGCGCGTCGACATTGCCGTCGAGATCTCGCTCAAGGAGCGCTTCGAGGGCAAGTTTGTCGGCGGCGACAAGATTCTCGACGCGACGGTGCAGGGCATTGGGCTGACAGGGTGCGCGAACATGTCGCTGCTGGCGTGCCAGGTGATGGCGGACCCGGTTCTCGTGACGAACAAGGAGGAGGGCTCGGACTGCGCGGAGGTCGTGCGCGTGTCGCCGGGCGCGTGGGTGCAGGAGGTGTTCACGCGGATGAAGGACCAGGTCATCTCGACGCGCATCGACTCTGGTCTCGGGCAGTTCATCTCGCAGCTCGACCGCAGTGGGTGCACGCACGCACACATTTGACACACGCACGCTCTTACACACGCACGCACAAACGCCACTGTGCTCACCCGCTGTCCCCGCAGCGCCCAATGCTTGGGGCCTCGTGACGGGCTTCAACAGGCGCCCCGTCAAGTATGCGTATCACACGGCGGCCATGCTCGGCACCACGAACTTTGTCGCAGGCTTCGGCGGGGAGGTCGCAGGCACTGTCGTCAACGATCTCTACGTGCTTGACTACGGTGCGTGTTCGTTTGTTGTGGCGCGCCGAGTGCTCTGCTAGGGCGCTGTCTTATGCTGGGAACCGCAGATTACCTCAGCTGGAAGAAGGTGTCTGCCTCTGGCCCGTGGCCCGCCGCGCGACGCCGCCACTGCACGTTCACGTACGGCGGCAAGATGTACGTGTTTGGCGGGTCTCTTCTCGGCTCGTCGACGTTCTACAACGACATGTGGTCCATGAATCCGAGTGAGTGCCGAGTGCTGTCGTCCTGATGACGCATGCGACTGCTCTGACCTCCCCATTTTTTCCCACCCAGCGACATACACCTGGACGAGCGTCACGTACAACAACGCGGCGCCCTCGCAGCGCACGCAGCACGTGTGCGTTCTGCTAGGCGACAACCTCTACGTCCACGGCGGCTTCACTTCGCTCCTCGCTATCGCGGGAGACCTTTGGCGCTTCAATCTTGTGTCGGGGGTGCGTGGCTGTTGCTACATGCTCTTGCGCTCAAGCTCGCCCTACACACAGTCCTCCCCCCCC
>CALSCQ010000329.1:6731-21406 GCA_943704525.1 Pigoraptor vietnamica
GGGGGTTCAGTCGGTGTCGCAGCGGCACTGTCAAGACGTTCACAAAGTACGACAAAGGGGACAAGACTATAATAAGGACAACAAGGAAATGAAGGAGGAAGTAGAAGAGACACAACGGCGCCCCACTTGTACTGCTTCTTGTTGTGCCAGATTGTTCCGTCGGAGAGAAACCCAAACGTGAGGCGGTCCGACCCCGGAAAGCGCTCGGGAAGGTGTCCCGCGTCCGTGGAAAAGCCTGCGCGCCATGCAAAGAGAGCGAGTTAATGCACGCAATGTGAACGATAACAGCAATCATCCCCCCCAAAACGCACACACATAACACACACGCACACAAGTAGAATTTCGATAGAAGATGCCACACAACGGTACAATCGCAACCACCAGGCACACACGCGTGCACCTAAAGACCTTCAGTCCTCACGCTATAGACAACCATCCATCTCCAACATACACTTGCCGCACCACAAAAAAAAGGTGCAACCCACCGACAGCCCACGTCGGCCGAGGGATCGACACGAGCCCCCTGTTCTCGTGCGCATCCACTTCCATGTAGTAACGCATCGAGCGAATCATCGACCCCTCCATCTGCGACAGCACGTCCAGACACGACGCGCGGCTCTCCAGCCGGTCGCCCGTCTCGGCGAGCGACGTGTTCACGTGGTACCCGAGACCCCGCAGGTGCCGCTCAATCGTTTCCATGAATCCGGTCGGCTGCGACATGACGCGCGGGTGCAGCGGCGACGTCGACGACGGGTGCGCCGCATCCACGAGGCGGGCGAGGAGCTTCCCCGCCTGGAACCCAGAGGAAGCGTCCTCCATTGCG
Organism: Pigoraptor vietnamica; assembly: GCA_943704525.1. Taxonomy (NCBI): domain Eukaryota; class Filasterea; order Ministeriida; family Capsasporidae; genus Pigoraptor; species Pigoraptor vietnamica. Next base: position 7,555 of record CALSCQ010000329.1, read on the forward strand.
CTGCGTGCGTTCTGCAATAGCTCGATGACGAGGGGCTTGTTGCTCTCGCGCAGCACCCAGAGCCCCTCGGTCGCACGGACGACACGCCACGCGGTCGACTCGGCGGGTCCGTTGGACGACGGCAGGCGAAAGTCCATCTCCATGCAGTCCTCGCTGAGGAAGAGGGGCGCCGTCGCGTCGAAGGGATCGAGTGTGAGCTACGCGCAGGTAACGGTGAAGAAAGACCCGTAAGTTAGATGCCCCGGTGGAGAGTCGCAGATAAGCTAACGCAACCAGGCGACAAGGCACGAGAGCTAGAACACGCGTTCCATCGATATGCGAAGTAGATTTTCCACAGACCTTTCTGTGAAAGCGGTTGAGGGCGGCGTCCTGGGCCTTGATGCGGCCGCAGCCGACGCCGTTCTCGTACAGTGTGGACCAGCCACGCTCGAGAAAGCGTCGCATGTTATTGCGGCTGTTCTCCGCGATGAGATCGCCCATGCGCGCCACGAGCATATTCCTGGGCGCGCCATTTGGTGTGTGTGTGTGCGTGTGTGTGTGTGTGTGTATGTGTATGTGTACGTGTGTGTGTGTGTGTGTGTGTGCGTGTGTGTGTTGTGTGTGTGTGTGTGCGTGCGCGCGCGTGTGGGTGTGTGTGTGTGCGTGTGTGTGTTGTGTGTGTGTGTGTGTGCGTGCGCGCGTGTGTGTGTGTGTGTGTGCGTGCGTGCGTGCGTGCGTGCGTGCGTTGCGTGCGTGCATGCGTGCGTGTGTGAGTCGGAGGTGAAGAGACAACGTCACGGTCAATAGTAGTCACTTGTGTGGGTGGCGCAAGTTGAGGGGAGTGAAAGGATAACGCCTCGGTCCAAAAGAGTCGTCTCGTGTGTGTAGTGCTGCACACCCACCCCTCGCGAAACAGTGTCGTGCGCTCCTTCTCCCTGATCTTGTGAAAGTAATACAATCGGTCGCACAGGTCCAAGTTGCGATCGATTTCGCCAGACGCGAAGATGCCTGCGAGCGACGCCACCACACCGTCAACGCGACAATCGCCAAAGCGCAATCGAGGCGCTGGCGTGCGTGAATCTGACATCTCACTTAAATGAAACATCGACTTCACGGCACACAAGTGAGCAGCGTCGTGCAGTGAACGCGCAGCACGCGGCATGGGTCCCTCCACTCACTCGAGGCAATGGCCACAACAATGAGACTCTTAAACGGACTCTCCACTCACTCAGCTCCTTCGTCACGAGATCCGAGGCAAGGTCCTTCTTGAGTTGAAGGCGCGCGTCGCGATTGATCACCGCCGCAATCGACTCGATTTCAAGTTCAAGGTTCTCCCTCTCCCGTTCCTACAACACACGCAAAGCAGAAATGAGGACAACTGCGGACTATCCATGAAGTGCGCGTATGCATCCCCAAAAATGCTCCGATGCCATGCCATCGCGAACGGGGACTTGGGTTCGCTCGCACGCACCATGTTCTTGCAAAGTTCCTGCAGTTGACGACGGAGAAGAGGGAAGAGTGTTGGATCAGCGCACACCACAGCACAAACAGTGGAAGGAGAGAGAGACAGACGGAGAGAGAGAAACGGACGACAAGTGCATACGCTGTTCGTGCACGCAATGATAATGGCACATAAAAGCCACCGACCTCGAGGTCTCTCAACTCGGCCTTGTCGCGCATCCGGCTCGCCTTGACACGGCTCGCGATGAGAGAGCGCACGTCCTTGCTCCACGACTGCAACAACAGACGCTCTCCAGCAAGCGCCTGTTTGCCATCGTTCAGCGCCTTCCCGCCAAAGTCCCTGCATAAAAGTGTCGCCACACACAAACGTGAGCTGCCCGTCCAAGATGCCTCACTCACACCAGGTCGCACGACTTTCTCACCAATCGTGGTCGTCGATGCCTGCCTCAAACACATCCGACGCCGCATATCGACGCGACTTACGCCCGTCGGCACCGGCGAGATTGGAATTGGAGCCAGTCTCGGAACGTCCCATGACCGACAAGCGGCGCCCAGCCACCGCCGCGTTGGGCGGCTGAAGGGAGCGCGACATCTTCGCGTGAATTCGGAGGAAATCCCTTTACTAGAGACCCTCAAGACAGTTGTAGCGCTATGTGAGTCATGCTCAACGCGCAACATGCGCACGCAGTCCGAAAGAAGGGCGGCACTTCGGGCGTGCGACGGCGCACAGGTTTTTGAACGAACACATTGTCACGTGATTGCTTGTCTCCATGGAAATCAGGGTTACGCCAATGTTACAAGCAAAATAGACGTCACAATTACGTCATCAATTCGATACGGGTTACGAATCAAATTTCATTTTATGTGGAGGCGTGCTTTCATCGGTCACGAGCGGGCACAGACGGCCGCGGCGCCGGCGTTGCACGCGGGGTTGCCGAGGGTTGCTGCGACTGCAGCTGCTGCACCACGCGCTCGAGCGACTCGCGCGCAGACCGCTCGTTCTCAACGGATATCTTGAGGTTGGCAACTTCTTGAGACAGCAGCTCGACCTGTTTCTGAAGCGTCTCGACGACCCCAAGAATGTCCCCAAAGGACGGCGACCGCCGCATGTCCCTCGCTGCCCCGGATCCCTTGCGCGACAGCTGCGCGTGGTCCGCCTCGCGTGGCTGGAGCACCTGCCCGGCCTGCTCGTCCGTCAGGTGAATCGACGCCGCGTTCGTGCGCGTGCGAAACACCGGCGCCGCCGCAGCGGCTGACAGCGTGCCCGGCATCGAAGACTTTCGTCCCACGCGCGCGTGGTCCGGTTGCGGCAGGTTGCCGTAGATCGGTTCCTCGGCGGGTGCTGACGACGGCGCAGGCTGCGCGGCCCCGTTCGATCGCGTGTCCATGCTGCCATACTGCGAAATCACGTCGTACGCGTCCGTCGCATGCTCCACCGGCGCTGCGGCCGCCTGAGAGTCCCGTTGCGTCCCGAACGCGCGAAGTGGAAGCGTGTTGGCGCGACCAATTCCGACCTGCTGCGCAGAGTTGACAATGTCCTTCGTGTCCATCGTCTGCGCACGAGTGCTGCGCTTCGGCGCAACCGGACTCAGGTTGTTCGCCGGCGCTCCTTGATCGGTCGACTTGCGCGGCACGCCCGACGCCGACTGTTGCGGGGCCGACAGCAGCGGTAGCGACTGCGTGTGCGCGAGGGGCTGCGACTGCGCGACGGGCTGCGAGCTGCTGTCCTTGTTGAAGAGGTTCTTGAGCGCAAACTTCTTCTTCTTGGGCTTCGAGTCTGCCTCAACGATTTCCTCCTTCAGCTCCGTCGTGAGCGGCTCGAGCAGCGGCGTCGGATTCTGCGCCTTTTTTGCGTGCGCCTGGAGGGCTGCCACCCACTGCTCGCGATCGGACGCCGTGTGCGTCGACACGCGCATCGTCTTCTTCGGCGTGCATATCTCAAACGCGTTCGAGAGGTTGCCGACATCGTCGATCGCGCACACGTTGATGTCCTTGAGGCACAGCTTCTCCCTCAGCTTGAAGTCGTACTTCCCCTTCGACGTGACCTTCGACAGACCGACCACAAACTGCGCGTAGAGCAGCAACAGGCGCTCTTCCAGCGGCCCGTTCTCCTTCGTCGGCACCATAAAGTACGACATCAGCGACAGCTCCCCAAACGACTCGAGCTCGCTCCCCTCGAGCCCGTCAATCTTGCTGCTGGCGATCATCAGCTCGTCCTCCTTCCGCTTTCGCACCTCGCACAGGTACGCGTCGAGCTCCACGTACACGGTCAACGCATGCGACAAGTCCGACTTGTCTACGTGGTCGTCGTCCGTGTAACGCACCGCCTCCTTCAGCAGCGCGACGTACTTCTTCACACGCTGAGACGGCTTCATCCACGCCTGCGTCAACACGAGCGTCGGCGGCTTCGTCTTCGAACCCAGGCTCTCCATCAGCGCGCACACCTCCGCGTTGTCGTGATACCTGTTGATCGTCTCAACCGCCTTTGGGTGCTTCGACGCGAATCGGCCGTAGATTTGCCGGAACAGCGGCCGCGACAAGAGGAAGAACCCGCCGATACGCCGCGTCTCGGCATCCGCCTCCACCGCGGCGATGAGATCGCGCAGAAACTTTCGTTGGAAGCGAAAGAGCTCGTCAAAGTTGCCGAAGATGTGCGCCTTGTGCTCGGCCGAGAGGAGCGGCGACTCCCGCAGGGGCACGACAAACTGGTCATGGAAGTCGTCCAGCTCCTGCATGTACTTGCGCTCCGTCTCCACAATCTCCTTCCCGACAAGCGTCTGGTAGGCGAGTATGCTCTGGTGCTTGTTGCGCATCACGGCCGGCGGAATCCCCGACGTCCGCACGCCCTTGAGCTGCGCGGCCTTGATCGCCGACAGCGGCTGCACGGGAGGCTGCGACGGCTGAGACGACGTCGTCGAAGCGCCAAGGAGAAGTGCCGCGGAACTGCTTGAGCGCGTCGGCTTCGGCGGCGGAGCGGGCGGCGTTGGCTTTGGGGGGTCCATCGGAAGCTCCTCGACGTAGTTGCTCGGGAACCAGCCGATGTTCCCGTTCAACTCGCCCTCCCACCATCCTCCCTCGATGGACTTCTTCACGTTGATTGTGTCGCCTTCTTCGAACGAGAGCTCGTCCGTTTTCGTGGCGGCGTACGAGTAAACGGCGCGCGCGAGCCGGCGCGTTTCCGACGCCATCTTCGGAAAAGCGCCTCAGGCGAAGCCGCCGAAAAAGTATAAAAATAAAAATAAAACGCGTGGAAGGGATGCTCGCCGATGAAGTGTTCGCGGAAGAAACGCGGCTGTTAGGTCCCCGCGAGGGTTCGCTATGCGAGATGCACACGTCACGGCGCAACGGCGCCCTCGCGTGCGATAATCTGCGCACAACCACACGCCATCATACCCTCGATGGCCTCAAACTCCTCATCCGCCGCGAAGAACAATGCGACGATTTGTGCGGCGCACGATTTAACGGCAGAGGAACAGAAAACGCGTTTGTGCGGACTTTCGAGGGACAAACTACAGTCACAGCGGCGCGTTTTGGTCATGAACGACACGGTTGCAGAAGTGTTAAGGAATATAAACAGGCTTCGAAAGAGGGCGGTCTTCTTTGCATGTTCGTTGTGGGCGAGAGTGTGTCTGCGTGTGTGCGTGTGCGTGTGTGTGCGTGTGCGTGTGTGTGTGTGTGTGTGTGTGTGTGCATCAACAAAGCGCAGGCTGTCCAGGTCCAGTTAATTTGAAAGTTTCCACACTTTTGCTAGCTATTGGGGATACATCTCAGTTCTTATGTCCCGGCTGAAATCCGCGGCATCGAAGAGTAACAAGGTAGTAACTGCATGCAGACGGTGCGCGCGAAGAAGTGTTTTTTACATACACGGAATAGCAACCCAACACCGCACTCACACGTCCATCGACGCGCCGTGAAGCGGGTTCTCGGCCATGGTAATGCCCTTCAGGTCGTCCGCGGCGTCGTTCTTTCCGTTTCCGAACTTGCTGAAGCTCCCGGCGCCCTTGTGCTTCATGTAATAGAAGGCGCCGCCCGCGATGGCACCCACGCCCACGAGACTGCCGACAACGGCGCCCACAATTGCGCCGCTGTTCGACCCCCCAGACGAGGCCTTGACAGCGCGGGCCTCCGCGAACACGGGCGGCGCGTTCGTGTTGGGCGCGAGGGCCACGATCGTGGACGACGGCTGCGAAGGTGGCTGGGACGTCGGTTGCGCAGCCTGCTGCGTAGTGGTGGCAGGCGCAGGCGCCGCCTGGGTCGACGTCGGGGCCGTACCCTGCGTGGACGACGGTTGCGGCGGGGCGGGGAGCACGGTGGAGGTGGCGGGCGCTGCTTTCGAGGGCGACTGCACCGGCGGCTGCGAGGGCGCGGCACTCGTCGCCGGTGCGGCACTCGTCACAGGCGCGGCGGAAGAAGGTGCCTGGTAAGTGGACGGCGTCGGAGGGCGGGATCCCGGTGCGTAAGGGAAGCACAGCTGGCAGTCGTTCGGATAGATGAAGAGGTTGTTGTAGAGCGTGGTGATGCGGCTTGGCGAGTTGCCCAGGATGAAGTCGGTGAACGAGCACGTGCACGTCGACTGCAGTGGGAGTGGGAGTGGGTGTGTATAAAGCCGTGATGGTGCGTCTGCATGCCTCCCTGTCGCAGCTGCTCACAGCGCACGCGCGCACGCACACACAGCACGCACCACGGGACACCGCGCTTACCTGCACATATGTCTGCTGCATAAGCGCCGTCTCCCAGTTACGGTGGAACCACACCGTCACCGAGCGCTCCGCGTCCAACGCCGTCTTGCCATACACCGGGCCGAGCACAGTGTTGGGGTCGTCGAGCGACTGCTGCGCATCGCAGAGGATATGTGGGTAGTCGCGGCATATCTTCGAGTAAGAGCCGGCGGGAAACGCGGGCGCAGAGTCCGAGCGCGCAAGGAGTGCGTTGATCCCATTCCCGTCGAGCACGCCCAGCTTCGTCAGCTGCGCGGGGTTCCACAGGAAGTGGAGCGTCGTGAAGTTGACGGTGCGCTTGGTCGCGTCGTTGGACGTCTGCAGCCCCGCGAAGCGTCGGAGCACGTTCACCGTCGGCCCGACGAGCGAGTGGAGTCCGCGGAGTGCGCGAAGCAGCGCGATGAACCGGGCGAGGCGCGTGTGGTACGTTTCGGCGTCCCCATTGACGGCGGGCGTGTAGCAGTCGAGCCAGTTGTAACGCGAATCCTTGTCGACGTTCGAGAGGTCGGCGCCCTTCGAGACGGAGTCCAGACCGACGACGAGGCCGGTCCACACCTGCCGCATGCACTTGTCGTCCGACGTCTTCAGCGTGCTGTTAAGGTTGTTCTGCGCGAGGGCGTACGTCGCGTTCGCGATGGCCTCGGGCGACGTGCGGTTGCCGACGGCGGCGTTGAACTTGTCAGAGGGGTTGCCCGAGAGCGCGGCCAAGACCTCCATCGAGTAGCCGGGCTTGATGACGAGATCCTCCGGAAGGAACGCCGTGTTAACTTTGAAGAGCGGCTTGTCGTTGCCGTTCGCGTCCTCAAATTCGTCCCAAAGATTGAGGAAGTCGTCGGCGTACGGCCCTGCGTACTGCTCCAGCAGTGCGCGCTTCATCTGCACGGCGTAAGAAGGTGCGATAAGGAACGGCCTTCTCACATTCATGCCTGCATATCCTCTCTATTGGACTGCGCGCGAATCCCAAACAACGCAAACATCGCACATTGTGTGTCTGACACCTCCTGCGACTAAACAATGCCAACGCGCGAGTCGTCTTTGGCCCCCAGTTTGCAGGACAGCCCACCTCCTCAAAGAGCGGCGCAACGTAAGTGTCGTGGAGCCATTTCATGAGGCGATCGATGAGGTCGAAAAAGCCCATAATTTTGTCGCACAAGTACTTGAATACGATGGCCCCATCGCACTCGGCCACGATGGCGTCCTTCATCGTCTTGATCGACGCAATGTCCGTCGCCACCACCTGCACGAAGCGGTTGGCCATCGTCTCGACGAACGAGCGGATCTTGCCCACGCTGATCGAGGTGAGCCCGTAGTTCGTGTTGTTGAGCTTGCGCCCGTAGTAGGCCGCCTCGTTCAGCAGGCCGCTGCGTGAGTGTGGATTACATGGTCCATGTGTTAGAAGGTACTCGCGCACTGGTGGATCGTGGCGTTCTTGAGAAAAAAAAGGGCGGAAGGAGGGGGGGAGGGCGAAACTCACAATGGTGCTTTGGAGTCGATCTTCATGAGCCGCTTGACGTCGGCGTTGCTCTCGAAATCGTGCGACTGGCAGCTGTCCGTCCCGAGAAAGTCGACATTGGACCCCCACACGATGTTCTGGGCGACGCAGCGGCTGAGGTGCACCCACTCGTTGAGAATGGCAATCAGCATGGTCTTGCGCGTCAGGAAGATGCCCTCAATGTCCCTTTTGACAAACGGCGACGGACCCTTGGTCAGTAAAATTGAGTGAACGCGATCGACAACAAACGACAATTAACAATTCCGTCGTAGTGACTGGAGTGTGTAATGCAATCGCGCGCCGTACAGTCATGACGCCTAGAGACCCACGCAGCGCAATTGCAATTGATAGCTGACCCTTCCGCGAAACTCACTTTTTCAAGTTGCCGACGTTGCCGATGTACTTGAGGATAAACCCAAGGATGCTGTCGTCATCGAAGTAGGAGTTGAATGCTTTGATTTCGCTGGCGTAGGCGGGGGCGTACTTTGGCCAGTTCGCGCCGTTCGAGAGATCGTCCATGAGGTTAATGGCCTCGAGGAGTTTGACTGAAGCGTCGTCGCATGAAACGGAGGGAGAGGGAAGGGAAGGGAAGATTAGGCACAGTAGGGTGAGGTCTCAAATGAACCAGCAGTCAGGACTGGGCTAAGATCTATCTCTGTCATTCAATCCGATTAGCCGGTGAGAAGATTACGATCCAAAAACGGCCGATGCCAGTCTGCGCCCATCCAACCACGATTAGTTGGACAAAAAAGAAGTCTGCTGACCACACACCGAAGTAAATTCCCGCAAACTCGCCGCTCGCGTTGGTCGTCGGGATGAAGCTGGCATAGAGGTTGTTGAGAAAATCAATGGGAATTTCAATCTCGAGCTCGCTCTGGGGCGTCTCGGGCATCGACCAGTCGAGGAAGCCTTCCACGGCGAGGTGCTTGATCTCCTCGGTGATCGGCCCGTACAGCCCGCTCCCTGTTGTGTACTGTACGATCGCAAGGTTGTGACGCAACTGGAGTAAGTGCGGGAACATTGCCAGCCTTCGCATGGATTGCACATGACGTCAGACGGTGGTACCGTGCCTGCAAAGCTAAACCGAAGGACAACCTCTCAAGTGCATCCGTCCCCCACCTCGAAGGGAGCCTTCGTCCATTCGTTGACGATGCCATGCGCGAAGCCGTCCTGTCGCGGGTCGTTGCAAAAGTCACCGTCAGTCCACATGACCGCCATCATCATGGATATTGGACCCGTCCGGAGCAACGCACATTGACTGGCAGTTACACAACTTCCGTACAGGTTCAGCGAAAACGACGGCTGTCAGTGTCACAGTTATGGCGCAACTAACGCCGGCGAACACTGCAATAGCATGCACACCGGCAGAGCGGGCTGTCGACCGACCGACCGACTCACCCCAATCATGTGCGACATGTAGCCGTAGCAAAACGCGAGGGCCTGAAGGCGCTCCTCATCGTCGACGATCTTCTTTGCCTCCCGCAGCTGGTACATTCCGTAGTCGATCGATCGCCACTGGTCGAATTTGCGCGCCTCAAACGTGGTGTTGCTGCTCGTGCACGCCGTCGCATTCCATTTGGTGTCGCAGTCGTAGGCCTTGCCCTTGTTCACGTGCACCCACAGCTGCCCGCCAAACTGTATGCACGCAGCGTGCAACGTCAGCAAACGGAACCAGAAAACGCGACAGTTAAAAACGGTTATTAAATTATACACCGTGCCTGGCGAGCGGAGCCGTTCGAATTGAACTGAAGGGCGGCTAACCCGTATCAGCGCCGTTGGCAATAGACGGAGCCGAGACGGCTATAATGGCCAGCATCATCACGCAATGGAAGCAAGCGTGCGACTCGGCGGCTTATTCCGGAACCCACCAAATCAGGAAAACAGTCGGGCCCAAGGACGCCGCCGCGGAAGAGATTGCGGTAATGCGTCCTTGTGGAGTTGTCCCGCAGCCGACGGACGAGGTTGACGGTGTCGGGCGTGTTGCCGATGAATACGTCGGTGAGATTCGCAACCTTCTTGTAGTAGATGCCGCCATTCGCCTCGTAAGTCTCGTCGCGAATGGCGTTGAGGGCCTGGTTAGCGACAATGAGGTGGGTCTTGAGCTTGAAAGCGAACGCTGCGTGCTCCGAAAGGAGCGCAGCGGCAATTAAAACGACCAGTGTCGTCGGCACTGTCACGCGCGCCATTTTCAGTCACGCGGCGGTATACTGGCTGAAGCCGGCTCAGTCCCATGGACAAAGTACTTTGAGGCTGACTGACCGGCATTGCGCCGCCCGCCGGCCGCGGCACCACGGCTGAACGCCAGAACGCGACGGTGATAATCGTCCGCCAGAATTGGCATGCTGCGAGTGGACCACAGTAAACACACGCCGCACATGCGCGCGCAGAACGGGACCAATAGGCGTTGAAAGAGCGATTAAAAAAGCCGGGCTTTTGTGGTGTTCGGTCGGCGACACTTGGAGGGCACGAAAAAAGGTGGAGAATTTGTGTTAGCTCAAATAAATTCTCGACCACCTGGTGGGAAGCTGGCACGGGGGCTAAGATAGGGGCGCAGCTCCCTGATTCGAATTTGTTGAAGGTCCATCCGAAACATCCGGGGCATCACCTACCAGCTTGCCCCCAGAGAGGTCTTCGCCCCCGTAGAGGAATCTCGGGAAAGCGCTACTTCAAACTGACAGTTCGCAGTCATCTTTCGTGCAACGCCAACCATGGAGGCTGCTGGGGACGCCGAGGATCTCCGTGATGTCGAAGACCTTGTCCGATCTGCTGATGAGGAGTACGTTGACGGCGATGCGGTCGTGGGTCCTTCGGCGAACATTGACGACACGTTGGTTGCTAGCATCCTGAAGGAGGCTACTGATAACGGGGCGGCGGCGTCTGCAGAATTAAGCGCAGCTGGCGAGTACTCGAGTCTAGTGGCGAGCATTGTGGGGCGCATGTGCAGAGACGAGGTGTTTCTTAGCGTTTCGACTCAGAAGGATTTCTGTGCGCGGCTTCGGGCAGTTCGTGGCGTCCTTAACGACTCAGACTCGTGTGAACTGCGCTTGTACTTTGCTCTTTTTGTTCACGAGATTTGGGGTCGCACCATTGACTGCTTTAAGGAGTTGTGTGAGAGCAAGATGAGTCGTGAACACATGGTGCGAAAGTATCGTGGGCGCATCAACGGCATGTTGCAACTCGAGTCCTTGGAGCAGCTGTGGGAAAATATTGAACGATATTCGGGCATCACGTTCGCTTGTGATTACAATGACACACGGGTTCGTTCTGTTGTGACGAGTATTGTAGTCGAGCATTTCAACGCGTTCGTGGAATTGCGCCGCGTGTCGCATGAACACTTGGCGCAGTCGGCCGCTATCCGGGTTAGTCCGATGCCTGCGACGGCTGGAGATGTTGTCGGCGCGGCCGTCCAGCTCCATCTTTCGTTAGCGCAGAAGGATGCGGCATACGAGAAGGTGTTGTACATTTTGGGTTGGGCGCTGCGGCGTGTAAGTGATGAGGTTGGGCTGTTCGATAAGACCGACCGTGGTAGCGACCCTTCTCCGGATGTTCTTGCAAAGAGAGCTATCGTGTCCCTTATGCACGAGGATGAGAAGTTGCGCAACTTGCACCCGCCCATGTTAACACAGCTGGATCGTGGCGGGCTCTCTTACATCAACTTGCTCCTTGTGAACACCATGTTGGTCTTGGACGACCTTGTTATTACTCGTATAAGCGAACAGCAATTACGTTCAACGGTCAGCGATAATGTCATGCACGTTGACCCCATTGAAGCGGCCGTCGTCGAAAATGCTCCCTTGTTTCAAACTTTTTTGACGGGTCTTAGGGCTATCTGTGCATTGCGCGCCGGTGAAAATGGTACGGTCGACGAAATGGCTCGGCTAAGGACGTGTGGTCTCTGTTCATTAACTATTATGTGCATGCGTGCGTTGGCGAGGTCTTGCGCATTTGGAATGAGTCGTTGGACCCCACCTCCACACACGGGACACTCAAAGAAATAACGATGAGGAAGCAGATGGGTAAATGAAGACTATTTTCTTTTCCGACACTGCGATCTAATGCACAGAATGAACAACATGTAGGAATGTATTGCAACGCTTAGTATTGCCGCCCACGCTTATTAGTCCGGGAGTCCAGCTCAACCGGTTCGTCGGGTCGCTCTCGGATGCCGCCTCGTCCAACCGCCGGCTCCGCTTGCCCCGAATGCACGCTCCTGTCAGCACGCCCCGCGTGCCCTTCGCCGCCGTACCGCGCCCCTCTGCCCACAGACTGAGCACGCCCTCGGGGGCGCCCCCGGCCGCGAGCTGAGGTCGTGCGTCCCCCACGCACAGAAGCACGCTGCCGCTCCAGAGCGTGTGCAGCAGCACTACCCGGTCGACGTGACATTCCCCGTCGACGCGTGTCCACCATATCGCGAGGAGAATGAAACGCCGAGAGTCCCTCATCCTCAACGTCAGCCCCCACCGACCCCGTGTTCGTTCGGTCGCTGCCACCACGGCCCGAGAGAAACTCGAGAATGCCGGAGATCGTGGCGTACCTCGACAATGGCATGAAGTGCGACGCGCCGCGCATTCCTCGCAAGCGCCCAAACACCTTCTCGAGTATGTCCTGGTTAAACCGGCGGGGGCACACATAGTGGCCAGGATAGAGTTGGAAGAACTGCTCGCAGTAACCGACAAAACCTTCGAGGGAGATCGAGATCGCATCCCACGTCTGCCAGGCCAAAAACTTCGCCGCGCCCTCCGTGGGCGTAAGCGTTCCGTTACGAACAAGTTTCAGAACGCTCTCTCGCCACCGCGAGAAGAACGACATAAACCGCTCGACTTCGGCAAAGATCGGGTGGTCAAGCGAGTAGACGCGGCAGTGCCGATTGAAGAAGAAGGGGAAGAAGAGTGCGTTCACACGCTCAACAAAACGAATGACGCCCGCCAGCTCATGACGGCCGCTCAGGAAGAGGGCCTGCAGCACGAGAAGCATCTCGTCCGAAAAGATAACCCGCGCGAGCATCACACGCATCTTCATAAACGGCTGCGGCAGGAAGGTGGCGTTGCGGCTCAGCTTGGGGATGATGCGATGCTGCCGCGGGGTGGCCTTGACACGCTTCATCTCCTCGTTGAAAATGTCGACGATGAACGACCAGTCAACGTGGGCGAAGGCAGATCCGAGGTCGCACGTAATGTGAAGAGCCTTCGTGCCGTCCCGCCGCGACGCATGGAACTGGTTTCGAATGTTCTTGAAGACGTGCGTGAGGCAGATGAGGAAGAAGATGAAGCGCGTCCTCGTCTCATCCTTGTCCGTCTTATAGCTACGAGCGTAAGGGTTTGGCGTCGACCACGCCGGCGCTCCCTCCACCGCATCGCGACGGGCGTTGAGCTTGACAAAGGAAATGTTGCTGGGCGCGGGGTCGCAGATGATGCCGTCGACGAGAAAACGGGCCTTGGCCAACGCACCGATAACCGCCCATACAATCGAGTCCAACTCAGTTGCGTTGAACGGCTTCTTGTGCGAGAAAAATGGACCGAGAAACGCGAAACCGGAAATGGAGTCAACCCACATGAACTGCAGCACATATTCGGCCGCAGGGGTCGCAGTCCCTTGTGCCGCTCCATCCGCTTCGCCGGCGGCGTGCGCCCCTCCCTGCCCGGCCTGGCCTCGGCGCCCACCGCCGCGCCCTCCGCGGCCGCGTGCCCCTCCACCTTGTGCACCCTGTGCAGGCGCCGGCCCCTTCGCCTTGTCCACGACGTCGAAGAGATTGTGGACCTTCGGACAATTTGCAATTCTTAGTGAAGGTCATATGGGCGTTAAACTGAGCTCCGAAACGTACCGTAGCTTCGTTCCCGGCAGCGTGGAAGTCGTACGCGAGCCCGATGATTTGGTTGTTCGATGCGTTGTACGCGAAGAAACTGTCAATCTTGACGTCATCAAAGATGAGAAACCCGCCAGCGGGTCCGCGGTAATACGCACGGGGGGTGCGTGCGTCGGCGTCCTTGTCACGTCGCGGTGTTGTGCCCCGGAGAGCTTCCCTGCCCCAGATATCTCCGGGCCATCCCGGAGATCTCCGGGTCGTCCCGGATATCCGGGATGACCCGCAGTACTCCGCTGCCCAAAGAGGCAATGGAGTCTCCTCCAGGTCCATGTAAAGACATCATGCACATTCTGAAGTGTATAAAAAACTACTCCCAGTCAAAAATAACACGGCGTGCAA
>CALSCQ010000330.1:0-17990 GCA_943704525.1 Pigoraptor vietnamica
CCCCCTTCTCTCTTTCACAGGCTGACACAGCGGTGACCTTCGCCGAGTTCAATGTGCTCACAAACCGCGTCGCAAACTTTCTCAAGCGCCAGGGCGTGAAGCCCGACGACCTCATAGGTCAGTGTCCCTCGTAGTGGTAGTGCGAACGTGCTATTGGGACTTGAAACGTGTGTCCGAGTGTGCTATGGAGTGTTTCGACGTGTGTGTACGAGAGAGCTATTGGGACTTGAAACGTGTGTGTTCGAGTGTGTCATGGAGTGTTTCAACGTGTGTATACATACGAGTGCTAGAGACTCGAAATACGTTTTTTTGACTTCGCCGTCTGTTTTTGCGTACTGTTGCGACTGTGTTTAACCCGCGTTCGAATGGTCTGTCAGGCGTGTGCTGCAATCGCTCGGTGGACATGGTCGTCGCCATGACGGGCATCATCAAGTCTGGCGCCGCGTGAGTGCACACAACACACACACACACACACACACACACACACACACACACACACACACACACACACACACACACAATCTGACTCAGTGCGTGCGACTGGTGCGCGCAACTGCCACACACCCTCAGACAGGTACACATACACATTCAAACGCGCGCACACGGCACGGAACGCACACGCACATACTGAAAGGCAGCGCCTATTCCTCCACGACTCATCCCGCTTACTTCGTGTTACGTGCGCAGTTACGTCGCGCTGGACCCCTCGTTCCCCATGGACCGCCTCGCGTACATTGTGGAGGACGCGAATGCCAAGATCATTCTCACCGAGCCCGCGCTTGAGCAGCTCGTGGACTCGTTCGTAGGGATGCTCTCGACCAAGACGTCCCAGAGCACTGTTCACGTGACACACGACGAAGCGTTCACGACGACTGTCACGACGACGGTGGGTTTCACAATCCCATGTTGGCGCACAAGCACACCCGCCCTCCAGTCTCTTCTCACGACTGTTGAATTCCACAAAGTCTTCTGTCCTCCAGACAGTACTGCCCCTGTGGCTCCACCGCCTTTTCCAGCGAAAGTCGTACTCTGTGCTGAGCCCCACCCTTCGCGCGCGCAGGTGCTCACGGAGCGCTCTCGGCGCATCGACAAGGTGTTTGTGCAGCAGGTCACCGAGGCAGACGACAGGCACCCCGAGTACGACGGGTACGAGCGCGCCCCCGTGAACCCCGGTCACCTCTGTTACGCCATCTACACATCCGGGTCGACGGGCAAGCCGAAGGGCGTCATGCTCGAACACCGCGGCGTCGTCAACTTCCTCCTCGCCATGATCGACAAGCCCGGCCTCTCCGCCGGCGACGTGTGCTTTGCGGTCACGACCATCTGCTTTGACATTTCGGTGCTCGAGCTCTTCCTTCCGCTCGTCGTCGGTGCCAAGGTCGTGATTGTCGGTGTCGAGACAAAGACGGACGCCATTGCCCTCCGCCGCCTGCTCGAGTCGCAGCGGCCCAACATGTTCCAGGTATGCGTTGGCGGTTGCCTCTGGCCGCCCTATCCCGTTGCGCGCATATTTGCGAGTGTTTTGTTTCAGTGTTTGCTTGCAAACTGTGGCATGTCTTCACGTCTTTACACTTCCTTGTGCGTGCATGCATGCAAGGTCGGCTTAGTGTGTGCCACATCCCTCTTTCCCTCCCTTACGCGTTGTCAATAGACCACCGTCTATTATTTCAGCTGATCCGACATCCCTCGTGCACAGGCCACCCCGTCGACATACCGCATGCTCATCGAAGCCGGCTGGTCGGGCGCGAGCAACATCAAGCTCCTCTGTGGCGGCGAGCCCCTTCCCATCTCGCTCGGCAACCAGATGCGCGCGATGTGCAAGGAGCTCTGGAACATGTACGGCCCCACGGAGGCCACGGTGTGGTGCACCGTCCGCCTCATGGCCGAGGAGATCTCGTCGATTGCGTCGATCGGCAAACCCATCCGCAACACGACGTGCTACATTCTCGACAAGGACACGAAGCAGCCCGTCGCGCTGGGCGAGCAGGGCGTGCTGTGGGTCGGCGGTGTGCAGCTCGCGCGCGGGTACCGGAACCGCGCCGAGCTGACGGCGGAGCGGTTCATCCCGGACCCGTTCAGCAAGGTCCCGAACGCGAAGATGTACGACACTGGCGACCTTGCCAAGTACCTCGACAACGGCGAGATTCTCTGCTGCGGCCGCGCGGACTACCAGGTCAAGATCAACGGGTACCGCATCGAGCTCGGGGAGATTGAGGCGTGTCTGGACACGCACCCGGAGCTCAAGGCGAACGTCGTGATCGTGTACTCGGACCCGTCCACGCAGGAGCAGCGCCTCGTCGCGTACGTCGTCGGAAAGAAGGAGGGGTCGGCGCCCGCCATCCAGGAGCTGCAGGAGCACGTGGCGAAGCGGCTGCCCAAGTACATGGTGCCGTCGGTGTTTGTCGAGCTCGACAAGCTGCCCCTCCTTCCCAACGGAAAGGTGAGGATTGCGTGCTTCCTTTGTTGCGTGCGGGTGCGTGTCTGTGTGCATCTCGCACGTACGCGAGCGCGTGTATGCATGCTTCCTTTGGTTTGTGTTTGTGTGTCTGTCTGTTTGTGTGCAGAGAAGGCGCGCGTGCCACGTGTCTCATTCTGTCGCCTATCGCAGGTGAACCGCGCGGGCCTTCCCACGCCGAGCGCCGCCAAGGCCGAAATCACGCAGGCGGTGATTGTGAGCCCGGAAACGGAGGTCGAGAAGAAGCTCGTGCGCATGTGCGAGGAGCTGCTCGGCGTGAGCCCCATTGGTGTCACGACGAACCTATTCACAGTGGGCGGCAACTCGCTCTTTGCGCTGCGCCTGCGCAACAAGGTCTTGGAGGTGCGTGTGCTCAAACCCACAATCCGCAGTGGCGCCGGCAGTCCGCGCGTGCGTGCTTCTGCGAGCTGTTACGTGCTTTGCGTCTGTGTGCTGTTACGTAGTACTTGACACTCGCATAAATTGGGCACGTGGCATGTCACCGTCCTTCCTCACGCGCCGTCCACTTGCCCCCGCAGACGTTCAACGTCGAGGTCCCCGTGACGTCCATTCTCCAGAGCGGCACCATTGCGCACCTCGACGAGCTCATCGAGGGGATGCTCGCGGAGCCCGGCAAGCGCCGCGCGTCGGTCGTCGCGGACAACCGCGCGCAGTTTTCGCGTCGTGTGCAGTGCATCGTGCCGATCAACCCCGAGGGCACGCGTCCCCCTCTCTACCTCGTGCACCCTGCGGGCGGCTTCATTTTCCCGTACTTTACGCTCGCGAAGCACCTCGGCTCGTCGCAGCCCATCTACGGCATCCAGGACATTTCGCTGGACGACTCGAGCACGCGCGACGCCTTTGACAAGGTCGAGGAAATGGCCGCGGAATACGTCAAGGTGCGTTTGTTGTTGTGAGGTGGCGTGGAGCCCTAAGTGCCAGCGCGTGGCATTTGTGTGTGCGTTTGCGTGTTTGCGTTACGTTATGTTGTGTGTCTGCGTATGCGTGTGTTTGTTTTATTTTGTTTTTGTGGGGGGCTTGCTCGTGGCTCCAATATCTTAAGCTGGGCTCTCGCTCTCGCGTGCATGCAGGAGCTGCTCCAGCACCGGCCGGAGGGTCCTTACTACCTGGGCGGGTGGTCTCTCGGCGGCCAAGTGGCCTTCCACATGGCACAGCTGCTGAAGGAGAAGGGCAAGACGGTGGCGCTGGTCGTCCTCATCGACGCTGCGACGCAGGAGTCGTACAACCGCATGGGCCTCATCAAGCAGAACATGACCAAAGGGTGCGTCGCGTGCCATGTGATGTGATGTTGTGTGTGTAAGTGAGTGTGTGCGTGTGCCTGTGTAGGAGTGTGTGTGCGGGTGCGTTCGTGCGCGCGTGCGTGCGTGTGCATCCATCCCAACGCCTCCACTCCTTCGACTGTTTTCGCTGCCGTGCACGCTCACACTTTGTTTCGCGCAGCATGCCGCTCATTCGCGCGCAAGTGCGCATGCGTGCCAAGTATTACAAGGAGCAGGTGCCCGAGTCGCGACTCCGCAAGGGCTTCTGGAACGTTATGCGGAAGGTCCTCCGCGCCGACAACGACTCGGACTTTGGCAGCGACACGGACAACCAGGCCATCAACGCGGGCGTCGTCACGGTGCGTGCGTGCGTGCGTGCGTGTGTGACGTGTGTATGTGTCTGTGCCTGAGGCAGAGGGTGAGACGCATGCTCTGTCATCTTGTGTTTCACGTGTTACGTGCTGTTGTAGGTGTCTTGGGATGATTTTTTTTCGTCGCCCTGCACTGTCCTGTGCTTACTTTGTTTCTCGTCGCTGCGCAGGATCCCAGCACCGGCAAGATGGTTGGCACGCTCGACACGCACATGAAGGCCGCAGCGGACTATCGCCCCGTGCACTACGACGGCCCTGTGCTCGTCATTCGCGCGCACGACCCCACGGTGGTGACGGACGTGTGCCCGGTCATTCGCTGGCTGCGCTTCTGCCCCAAGGGAATTCTGCGGAACGTCGAGGCGAACCACTACAACATTATTGCCGAGCCGCGCGTTAAGGTGAATCTTTTTGACATACGCGCGTACGCATGGACGCACATCCACGCAAACACACGGGCGCGCGCACACACACACACACACACACACACACACACACACACACACGCACGCACACACGTACACGCACACAACACGCGCACGCGCACGCACACGCACACGCGCACACGCACACGCACACGCACACACGCGCGCGCGCGCGCGAAAATGAACTCTGCCTGCACCCGCTTTCCTTCCATTCTCTAACCTGCGGCCCGGTCGCGTGTGCAGCGTGTGGCCGAGTGCATCCTCGAGGGCATGGACATCGCCGAATACGCCGGCAGTGGCGTTCCCCGCGAGACGAAGCACCAGTCGACGACGACTGTCCTCGCATTCAGCGAGATTGACGAATACTCGCGCGTCGGCCACGTAATCAAGCGGTCCGAGGGCGTGCTCGTCCGCTTCCGGTGCGTGGGCGTCGCGAGTTTCTGTGTCGAGTGTGCTTCGTTCTGCGCCTCGTACTGACTGCCTTGCTTCTTCTCTGTGCACTGAATTGCTCCTTCTCTGCGTGTCGTACTGACTGTCCTGTTCCTTCTTTCCTCTCATAACCAAAATACGCACGCGAACTCGCGACTCGACCCAACCCGAACACGCAGTTCGGCGCTTCAGTTCCTGCGCACGAACCCGACCGCAGAGGGTATTGCGACCTTCGGCCCCTGCAAGTTGAAGTCGGGCGATGCGACTCTCCTCACCTTCTCGGCGACGGACCTTCAGTCCACGTCGCGCCGCTCGACGGACGTGGGCGTCAAGCACGAGCTCGTCCAGCCCGTGACCATTGCGCGGGGGACGAAGCTCGAGTACGAGATGACTGTGCAGGTGCTTAAGCAGCTCGAGCGTCTGGACATGGCCATGGAGGTGTACCGCGAGGGCGTTGGCGCGCCGTCCTACGTCAACCAGAGCAAGTTTGGCGTCCACACGTGGGTACTTCTGCCGCTGCTGTCTTTTATTTGGCGTGCATGTCGCTCTCTCACTCGTGCGTGGACACCCGTTGCATGCGTGTCTCGGGCACTGTATGGACGTGCATCCGCCGATGTTCGTAGCAACCGACCGTACACTCTCACCCTTACTTGGCCCCCTTGCATGCGTCACTCGGGCGCTGTTGTGTTGTATGGACGTGCTTGTTTGCCGAACGGAGAATGGGCGGTTGTGTGACACACACTCTGCCGTGCAGGCCCCGTCCCGATCCGTACGTGATTGCGTTTGACCTTCCCCTCTTCACAAGCACGCGCTATTACGGCAACTTTGTCGTGCGCGTTACCTTCTTCGACCACGCCCACAACGTCCTCTTCAAGATGAAGCACCACGTGGAGATACCGCGCGGTACGAACACGTCGTCGGCGATGCTCGGCTCGCTCAGCCGCAGCACCAGTAGCAAGGAACTTGCCCCGAAGTCGCCCGAGCCCAAGTCGCCGCCGGCCGATCTCAAGGTGCCAGAAATGGCCCTCGCGTGAAAGCGGGCGTAGTCGCTGTGGCCGACTGATCGCGTGTGTGCGGGGATCGTGATCGAGTGTGTGTCTGCGGGGTTCCCTTTCGCGACTCGAATGTGGTCGCCTGTCTGTCGGTGTAATCGCATCCCAATCCAACGCCTTGCGCGGGCTGCTTGAAGTCAGCTTGCGCTGTGCGGCTGTTCGTCTGTTGTCTTTATCGTCGTCGTGCGTGGTGCGCTCGTGCGTCATTCGCGCTGGCGTGGCGTGCGCTCATTAAACGCCTGCGTTGCGTCCGTCACTCTGCGTCACGGGGGGCTAAGATGCTCTGCATGAAGCGCTCACATCGCAAGCTGGAGAGGACTGATATTATGCCGACCGTTACTCGATTTTTTTTTACTGTCACGCAATTCAGAGCACATGCGCGCTGTTCATCAGAGGCGTGTGCTCCATCGCAATCTCCGTCTTCTCGCCCCTCCTCGCGAGAACGTTCCTTACGCCACGGGCGCGCAGACGGGCCAAACACCCGCTCGATTCGGCCGTTCCCGTGTCGCTCTCGTGCATCTTTTTCTGAATCCTCTCCTCACGCCACACCAGCACAAAGTGGATCACGGCGAGGAGCAACCCGAACCCGAAAATGACGCCGCTGACGTACGCCACGACGCTCGCGATGAGATCCGTCAAAGTAATGGCCTCCACTTTCTTGACGGGCAGCACCCATGTGGGCACGTTGATGGCCACGCGCACCGTCACGGGGTCCGCGGCCGTTGCGTTCTGTGGAGCGTACTCGCGCAAGAGGTCCGTCGGCATGATCTCACTGCCGCGTCCCTCCACGGCGCCGTCGGGTCCGACGAGGATCGACCGCACTATGAGTACGCTGCGCTCGAGCGTCCACCCGTGCGCGTGCCCGTTGCGCGAATCTCCCGTTTGTGGTACGGGGCGGGAGAAGAGAGTCCACGACGGTTCGCCCAGCTTCCACGTTGCGACTTGCACGACCGTGCGGACACTCTGCGCCCACATGGGCCCGCTTACGCCGCGGAGTACGAGCTCGACGAAGGCGGCCTTCGTCGAGATCAGATTGACGTTCGCCTGGAACGCAAAGTGTACGCACGTCGAGTTGGACGCCGCGCTTTCGAGGCACGCGTCAACGATGCCCATGGCCAACGTCGGATGCACGCGGCGGAACGACTCTCGGGTCCTCAGCACTTCGCACGTGTAAGGGAGTGTCAAGTCGGGGGCCGTGGCGGAGAGCGCGAACGTGTCCGTGTAGCGCACGTTCGCCGTGACGTTTGCGCATGTCTCCGCGGGCGTGCCGAGGAAGATCGTCTCGAAGCTCGCGAGGGTGCTCGTACTTGCGGGGCTGCCGTCGTTGTAGTCCACGGGCGGCGCCAAGTCGCGGTTTTCCACGTAACGATAGGCGTGAAACGAATGCAACAAATACGCCACGGCGACGGCCGCACCGTACACGGCCGCGACGGTGAACGCGACGCGCAGCCTCCACTCCTTGGGCTTGGGCGTGGATCCCAGTGACTCGACCGTGACGTCTCTATCCGCCACGCGGAACAAGTGGTCGAAGAATCTGAAAAACGCGCAAGCGCCGTCGTTCAACATGACGAGCGCGACGAGCAGCGTCCCCCCGACGACGAACACGATCGTGTAGAACAAGGGGAGGTGGATCGCCTCGTACGAAAAGGGGTCGACGACGCCCGGTACGACCACTCCGTCGATGTGCGGCCTCGTCCCCAACGACACGCTCGGCCAGCAAGCCGCTGGGATGTCGGAAAACCCCTCAAAGCCGCACATGGTAATCAACGGTACGATCGCACCAGAGGCGCCGTTGTCTCCGTCGTGCGAGATCGCAACCGGCGGCTTCGTTCCAGCACGTGCCGAGACCTGGGACTTGCGTTGGGGGAACAGCAGGCACGAAGATGCGCCGGGATTCCGCGCATACGTGCCCCGCGGGCAGGGCACGCACTCTGCGGGGGAGATTGCGCCGGCGTGCGCGAGATAGCTACCCGGGGGGCACTGCGTGCACGATCCCTCGCGACCGCAACGCGACTTGTAGGTCCCGGGTCGGCACTGGCGGCAGGCCAGCGGTGCGTCGGGTGTGGATGCGCGTGCGTTGAAGTGGCCCAGCGGACACACGTCGTCTCCCGTGCACGTTGCATGAAGCGTCGTCGCGGTGGTGGTATCGGAGGCGCTGTCGCCGCCCGCGGACGTCGTGACGAGTCGCACGGTGTACTGCGTCTCTGGTTGCGCGGAGATGCTTGCGGAGAGTCGTTGCTGCCCGCGCACGCGCCCCGTGTCGTATACGTTCGGTGCATCGTCTGGGGCGACTGCGACCTGCGCGACCGTCGTGGTGCCGTCCTTGGCGGTTAGGTGCACGGCGTGCGAGGAGACCGGGCCCGTGAGGCTGTCGTCATGGATGAACGTGACGACCACGATGTGGCCTGTGACGTTCGCGGAGACGATTGACGCGGCGGCTGGCGCCTTGACCGGGACGCAGTGCGGCCCTAGGGTACCGATCACGTGGACGTCGTCAAAGTAGCCCGCCCCCATGTCGCACAAGCAAGCGGCGCGCCGAGGCGCCCATGCGCCCGCGCGTGTTGCTGTGCTCTGGGCACGGGATGCAGTCGGTCTGTCCCGCGGCGTTCTGGTACGTGTTGGGCGGGCAGGGCGTGCTGACGCTGCCGACGCACTTGTACCCCGGCGCACAGTCCTCGCAGTCGCTGTAGGGGTCCTTGGGCCTTGTTTCGCTCATGCCCTGCATGCACACGCATGCATACGCGTCGATGGCGCCAGGTGCGGTCGTCCGTCCATTAGCGCACGTGCCGCTGCACGTCGATTGCTTGTTAAAGCCCGGTTGATAGGTCCCCGGCTCGCACGAGCGGCAGCCATCCCCGTCGCGCCTGCTGCCGAACGGGCACATGCAGTCGTCCTTCGTCGTCGACGCCGTTTTGAAGTGGAACTGACCCTCGTCGCACGCCGTGCACGACGCCTGCCCTGGCTTGTCCGAAAATGTCCCCGGCGTGCACGGCACGCACACCTGCACCTGCTGTTCTTTCGCGCCCGTGTCGACTGCCTGGTAGCCCGGGGCGCACCGGCACGAGAGAAGGTCGGGAGCGGCCACCGTATTCGCGGGACACGGCATGCACGCGTACGTCTCGTTGTCGAACCTGTGTTTGTAGTGCGGCGTGGTGGGCGTCGAGTCGCATTCGAGGCATCGAGTGCGCGTCCAGTCCACGTAGCTTGTGGCGCCCGTGCACGAGATGCATGCGGACTTCCCTTCGTCCGGCTGGTACTCGCCGTCCTTACAGGGTGAGCAGGAGTAACCGAGGCCGTACGTCCCCCGCGGGCACGGCGAACAATTCGAGAGGTAGCCGGGCCTGATGCACACATCTGGCCCGTCTCGACCGCCGCCGTCACGCCCCGCGAATGCTCGTTGCCAGGCACTGGACAGTACTGCGATTGAAAGCAGCAGGGCTCGCGTGATCGCGGTAAGGGTCACAGTCCGTACCGGCCGGCGTGTCATGCCGCGGTACGCCACACGGCCGTTCATGGTCGAGATATCGGCAGCCGAGTGCTCCCAACTCAGTGAGGCCTTGTGTTCTTCCTTTAGCTCAGTTCTTGTTACTCGATGCCGCGTTGCCGAGAGGGTGTAGAATGACCCTGCGTCCGACGCGCACGTAATCGTTAATGCAGTTCACTGTCTGTGTCGTCGAGACCCACGGCTTATATCGTGGATGACCGGCAGCAAAAAGGCATGATAATGGTTATCAGGCACTGCGCCGATGAATGAATTTGTATCGAAATGTTACCCGGGCGTTAGTCGCGGTCCGTCATGATAATTGGTCGCCGGGATAACACACCTACAAAACCCCGCCCAGGAAAACCCACGTTATCAGCCCGGCGCTGGGACTCCGATGCGCGCCTCGCGCCCCTCACTCCAGTCACAACGAAACTAATGTTTGGGGACTGGCAGTGACATTACCCAGGTTACCCCGCAGCCCGGCAAAGACAGTTATCACTTTCCCCGGCAAGCAGATAACCGCCGACACGCCTCTCCGTACTCATCACCGTCTCATGAGGCTTAGCGAAACTGCGATCGTCTGTTCAGACTGACTCGGCAGTGACGGCTCAGTCCGCGAAGGGCAGCCCGGCCTATTGGCCGTAAGATCTCCCTCGGACCACACGGTGGCTGCAGTCAGCCAGTGACTATTGTAGTAAGCGGGCAATTCAGTCAGGGACATGGCTCGGCAACTCGGCGAACTCGTCGACGGAGGTGCTTGCGCGGGAACTCTATGTCGATTTGATCACTATATTCCGTTCCTCTTCGCCCTCCAGTTGATCATACTGCGGCTTCAGTCAGTGGCGCGTTCCGACGACAGCGACACACGCGACTGGCGACACTTTTGTTCACCGACACCGGCGCCCTTCACTGGGTGGCATTCGCCGTCTTGCAAGTTCCACTTTTAGTCGCCGTGAACTGCGCAGTGCTGTTTCTGGTCGACTATGACTTTGCGGGAAGCTTTCGTCGACAAGCTGAGCACGGCGGCAACAGTTACTTCTCATCCCTCTCGCCAGCCCTGCCAGTGGTGCTGTCCTTGTCCGTTCTGCGACGATGGTGGCTGGAGAGTTGATGCAGCTGTGCCCGTCCGTCGGCCGGCTTCAGTTTGCAGCCGAGTGGGCGCGTGACATGGTCGCGGGCGCATGCTCTATAGGGCCGTGCGTCGAAGCCATGGCCGGCCGGCGACGAGTGAGAGAGTGGCTGATGCCGAGTCCCCGTTATTCACAAACAGAGTGGGCTGGGCGGCGCTGACGGAGGCCAGTCCCTTCATGCTCTGTCTGTTCGGTGTTGTGCAAATGTCATGCCTGTTTCTTTCGACAGTGCTGTCGTGTGCATGGACATTCACGGGGTGCGCGAGAGAATGCGGCTCATTGACACGGCGGCGTGGCGCTGGCTCATCGACGCGGAAGCGCGCCGACAGCGGCAGGAGGCGGCAGGGCGATTGGGCGGCGCATAAGCCATACGCGCCGGCGTCGCGAAGGCTTCATTTGCGCTAGCCCTGCGTCGACTAGTACTGGATTGGCCCATTTCGAATACCGATGGAGGCCCTTGACTGCAGCCGTTGGTGAACGTGCCATTCCGGCAGTCAGGGCGGTCGTTGGAGCCCATGCCGACAGGCCGCAGCCGGCGGACGCCATCGCACAACCGCACAGGACAGCGCCGGCGGTTACACCACGACTTCACTCTACCGGGAACGCCGTCTGCCTGTGACGAGCCCCGGCCCGACCAATTCTTCCAGCGGAGGCAGCGACGAGGTGAGCGCAGAGGGAAGTGGTCGCCGCCGACTGGAGTCCACGAGATAGTGTTCACCGACGCCAACAACGGCTTTGGACTGTATGGACGAGACGACGTCGTTCAAGCGGCGTAAGAACAGCGATGCGATTTCATTCAGTGCGCTCTTTCTCAGAGCCCCTTCCGGTCGATGACGGCCCTATTCGTCGCCAGCCAACTCTTCGCCTCCCAATCGCCCGCGTCCACTGCACCGCCGCACTTCGAATGAGCGCACTGAACGCCCTTCCGCTCGTCACGTGCCACTCCCCAGCTGTTACACACGTCAATTGCCCATACAAATACATGGCCCCAAAGTGGCCTATCGCAGCCGCCCTCGCATACTGCGCGGCACTCGCCGATGCGTCGCGCGCCATACCAAAGCCGTTGAGCAGGCACAGGCCGACGTAGATTATCCCCGCCACACACGCGCCCTTCGCAGAAGAGAGAGCGAGTGCGCCTTGGAGAGGGAGCTCGCGCATCGCTTGCCCCTTACCGTCCCGAGGAGGTAGTGGCACAAGCCCATCTAAACGCACGCACGGGGTCGCGCTCGTCGCCAGCGCCGAGAATAAGTGATTGCCGATTTTCGAGAACGGCCACGTCGTGCCGGTTCATCGCCGCTACGTCGCGAGGGCTGCCCCAACAATTTCCGGCGAGCACGGCACAAAGAGACACATGTGGGCGCGCGCCTTCTCCACGTCGATTGCACGCTCGTCCGCGAGAGTCTCATAGAAGAGCGTGCGCGCGCGCTTGAGCGCGCTTGAATTCAAACGGAGCACGATGAAACGCCCGCAAGACGCACTCAAAAGGGTTCAGCACGAGCTTCCCCTCGGGAATGCACGCGTTCACCTTCTCGCTGAAAGCGGCGTCCTCCAAGTACTTGCGAGTGTACTGCGACGACAGGCGGTACACGCGCTCGTGGCGAAGGAGGAGACTGAAGAGGCGGCCGCATGTGTTGGCCACTGAGCGCGCCCTTCTCGCCATTCGACAGATACGATATCACCTTAACGGCTACAACCGTACCTCCGGTGGGAGCAGTCAAAGTTTGCCGGTGTCGGCTGCGAATCGAACGACGACAGCGCTGCGTCTGCGCGAGGAAAGGCGCCGTCGGACATTGTGCCCCTCGACCGTGAAGACGTCTCTGTGGGCGCACTGGAGAAACAGAATAGGGAGTCGACAAGGACACAGCGGAAGAATTGCCTGCCTCACACAATGAAAAATACAGTGCCGTACACCGCACGAGACGATATAAGACGACTCTACACACACACACACACACACACACTGACACACACACACACACACACACACACACACGCACACACACACACACACGCACACATACACACACACACACACACACGCACACACACAGACACACACAGAGACACACGACACACACACACACACATTTACACACCACGCACATGCACACATACAAGCGCGCACACGCACACACAAATACACTCACACAACACACGCAGGCACTACACTCTACGCACACACACACACACAAGCACAAACAAAGAGCAAAACAATACGCCAGAGCGCACAAATACCCACCACATTGCTCCCTCGGCAGCAAAGCGACAGCTTATCTCAGCCGTCGTGCAGCGGCCGTCTTCAGCCAGCAACAACTCATGTGCCCACGCCTGGTCGTCGCCACTGTGACGTGGCATTATCAACCAAGGGCATCGTACCGGCCTTGTCAGCGGCGCGTCAGAGCGTCCTTGCCGCGACTCGGTTCGTTCCGTGTCCGTGGACAGAGGTAACCTTCCGTTATCACGTCACGTGAGTGAAATATCCACCACTCACTCAAAAAATCGGCTACCACCCGTTATCACTACCCTCGCCACCGACACTCTTAGCGTGCAGTTATCTTGCTCACAATGACCGCAGAGACGGCCCTTAGAGTGTCCCCCACACGTTGCATCCCGTTGTCGCTCTCCTCAAAGTTCAAAACGGACGAGAATCGGCCGGCCTTTGTGCTTGCCGCAGCCGTGTATTCTGTCGCAGTGCGTGTGTCGGCGTCCGCAGGCGGAGTGCGCCTTGGGGCGAAGGCTGCGTGCGGTGGGGCGAGGGCTGAGTGCGGTGGGGCGGTTCTAGGCGCCAGTCGCTTTACGTCAACCAGCAAGCTAACGGGAACGCTGGAGCCGCGTCGATGTTACTTTTCAACTTTCCCGCCAGCAGTGGCAGTAACTGTACAGTACGCATGGAGAATCGCAGCTCTGAACCCTGGTGGGTTTGGCCTGCTGGCGCGCTTGTCGTCGCTTTCTCGCTCATCGCGGCCATCGGGGGCTTGGAAGACGTCTTCTTGTGTGTGGTTTTTATATCGTTTTCTCTCCTTGCGATGTCAATCACGCTCGGATTGCAAGGCGTGGCGTCCAAGTGCATTGTGCGGCTGTGGGAGCGGGCGAAAGTGACGCACCCCGACGGCGGTGCATTCGTGCAACGGCACATTGTCACAATTCACTGGGTCGCTTTCGCCCTCCTGCACGCGATCTTCTTCGCGACATTCGTGTTCGGATTCCCCGATGTCTTGGACGCACTGTTGCGCGATTGGCTCCCTCCGCGCGAACGGTCTCTCGGCACGCGAGGCAGCGATTCATTTTGTTCGGCGCCTTCGTCCGTGTCGATGCCAAGCAACTGTTACTCACTCGAGTGTGTAACCGCTAACGGCGTGCGTGCAACACACGACGGTTATCCACCGCAGTGCCCGCTCGCGTGGACACCCTTCACCGGCGAAGGTGACGCGCGACTCCAGTGTTCGAACTGTTCCGGGGAGTTCGGCTACGGCGACTCTCAGCACCCGTCCGTCGTCGACGACAAACGCACTCGCAAGCGTCACGAAGGGGGAAACGGGGCGTTTTCGTTGTTTGACGTGTTCTTGTGGCTCCAAATCTGCCTCGGGATAGTCGTCACGGTGTTCGTTATGACCTACTTCAGTATCTCTGAAGTGTTCGACGTGCGCGAGGAGAGATGGCAGATCGGCGCAGCACCCGAACGCAATGTGCCGGTTACGGCGCCCCCTCAGACACCGCCGTTACGGCATTGGACCGCAGTGTTCGTCCCCCGAATGTTCGTTGCGCCGCCAACGGTCCGAGTGCCCGCAGTTCCCCTCGGGCCCATTACGCCGCAACGCAAGAAGCGCCGTTGCAGGTGAAAGCAACACAAACGTGGCAAAATGAACGAGTCCATCGCCGTGTGAAGATACGCGCGCTTGAGGTGAAGACGACTATGTCGCTACAACAGAGCCGCGCGCGTGGTGTGTGCGCGCGTGCGTGCGTGCATGAGAGTGCGTTCGTATATGAGAGCGCGCGTGTGTGCGTGCGTTGGGCACAGGCGTACATCACAGCACATGTAGACCCGACGGGCAAGATTGACAAACAGCGCAAACACTTCTGCGGTATACACCAGAACATAGCACGAGTGTACGAAACCGCGGGCGCATTGGCCTCAGTTT
This sequence comes from Pigoraptor vietnamica, assembly GCA_943704525.1. Taxonomy (NCBI): domain Eukaryota; class Filasterea; order Ministeriida; family Capsasporidae; genus Pigoraptor; species Pigoraptor vietnamica. The sequence continues at coordinate 14,763 of CALSCQ010000330.1, forward strand.
ACGACGTAAAACGAGTCGCCGTTATCGGAAGTGCCCTATCCACAGAACACAGAACACACGAGACAAAGCAAAAATGTCCGGAAACGCAGGCGCACCGTAGGCGACCTCAGTTTATGACGTAAAACGAGTCGCCGTTATTGGAGATGCCCGTTCCATTCCAGCGAATGGTGCGCTGCGAGATGGGGTGACCGACCCACTGGTCCCAGACCTGCGAGCCCAGTTCGGACGGGGCGATAAGGACGGGGAGAGGCCATGTGTTTATCGAGCGAGAGGAGAACATTCCGACACCAGAAGTGCTTGCAGGGCATTGTGCGTGTGCTCCCGCGTGTATGCGCGCGCATTTGTGTTCGCCCGGCGCACGAGAGCGAACCTTTGAAAATGCGCATACACAAAACAGAACTTATCCCAAGCTCTATATCGCCCATGCACACATGCCACACTACGCCCACTCTTGACGATTCACCTGGATGCCGTCGTCGTTCTGGCCCGTGTACACGGCCGCATGACCCGAGTACGACCCGCTAGGGAACGTGGCAATAGTAGTGCCAAACGCAAGCGACGCGCCGTGCACCTTCGTCCCCGGCGTCCACTGCGACGTCGTGCGCGTGTCCTTCGAGCACACCTTGACAAAACTAACGCACTCGCCGCAGTATTGTCCCGAGGGATAGCAGAGTACCTGGCCGGCGTACGAAGCGGGGTCGGCACAGATGGCCGCTGTGTCGCAGGATCACTACAATAAGAAAAAAAAAAGGGGGAAAAAAATTGACGCACAACAATCCGTTTCAGCTGGCGCGCAGGAGCCGCTGTCCCATACCTTCAATTGCGAGGGCCATGCACGCGACAACAGCCGCTGCGCAAACAGCGCACTTGAAGGCCATTTTCGCCGCGACTTGACGCACAAGGGACCAAATCGCTCTCGACTTTATGGCCGGCATTGTTTTTTAGCCACTGTAATTGGTGACGTCACTAAACGGGTTACCTTCAACTGGTTACCACGGGCCAAAATGTCCCGACTTATCTGTTGAGGCATTTCGATCAACCGAACTGAAGCCGATGTGCGTTCGAATGTCCCGACTGTGTATTCTGATACCGAGCCATCTGAAGCCAGAGCTCAGACGTTGCACAGCAGAGCTCAGACGTTGCACAATAGGGCTCAAGCGTTGCACGCGTCCGCCTCATACTCATCAAACGCCTGCTGCCACTTGCCCATCGCAGCCTGCCACATCTCCTTCGCCGTCGTCTCGGCAAACTGGACGCGCACGCCAACGTTGTTGCCCTCGAACGGGTCTTCCTTGAGCGTCCCGCTCGCGACGTTGCCCACTTGCTCCGCGTAGTACAGCGACGTCACTGCGCCTCCAACGTAAGGGCGACGGCTGAGCGGCAGCGGCAAGTACCAGTCCTGGCGCGAGCGGAGCTCGGGATCGCGCGGCGAGATCGGCTCGATCGAGACGTAGAAGCTCTGGCCGGCCGTGAACATGGCGCCAATGTCCGACTCGTCAAAGTCAAACACAATGAGGCCGGGGATGCCGCCGTGGGATGACGCGAACATCTGCGTGGTGCTGGCAAGCACCTTGTACGGCGCATCGATGCTGCGTCGCGACAAGAATGTCAGGAACAATGGCCAACGCGTTGAAACCGTGACAAAACATTACATACCTGCGCAGAGCAAGGCGCGCGCCCGTAATGCCCGCGGCATCGTTGAGGGCGGCGACGACCACGCGCGCGACGCGGCCCATAAATTCGGGCGCCTGGAGCTTGACAAACACGTGGTTCCACGGCTTGAGCGAGAGGAAGTTGGGGTTATCGCCGCGCTCGCTCGTAAGGCTGGCCGACGTCTCCGTCGGGGTGCCAATCCAGCGCTCACGACGCGAAGAGAACGGCGTGCGCGCCCACGTCGCAGAGGTCGTGCTGACGATCGACTTGGCGGCGATGTCGACGTCGACGAAAAAGTCGCCCGTGTTCACCTCGTCCGGCAGGGCGAAGTTGAAGGGACGACCAAGCAGAGCGTCGCGCGTGCCCGCAGGGGGAATCTTCGGCGCCATCTTGAGCGCGCTGAGGCTGTCGTCCATCTTCGACTGGCCCTCCAGCATAATGTTGCGCACGTAAAACCCAGTGAGAGTGGGGTCCACTCCCGTCGAGTAGTACCCGTCCGAGGCAAAGACAATCACGAGGCGCACGGTCTGTCCCGCATACGACGAAACGTCAAACGTCGCAGGGAGCCACACGGCCTCGCCGTCGCCAGAGTATCCCGTGAACGCACCGGCGCCGCCGAAGGCGCCCGTGGGCTGGTACTGCGCAGCCGACTGATTGACAGGTACGAGAGACTCGGCCTTCGACATGTCGACGTCCTCGCCAACGATAACGAGAACTTGCGCTCCGTCGTAGTTCGGCTCGACCGCGTACTTAACGTCCATGGTGAGCGTGTCGCCGTTGCACACGAAGGCGGGGGTGCTTACGAATTCGGACCATCCGTCGCCATAGCCGACGTCCTCGGGGCTAAACACGGCGCCCCACGCCCCGTCGAGCGAAGCGATGCTGTGAAAGTGGGGCACAATCTGCTCCTTGTTGGCGAGCTCGCCCATGGGGTCCGCGTTGACCTGGGTGTCCCACGCGGGACGCGAGCGTCAGTGTGTGTGGCGTGTAGTGTCTGCACCGACGGTGCGGGAACCTCCAGAACACACACGCTATGTGTGCCGTTCTTTCCGTTTGATCCATGCAACACAACCGGACTAAACCACGTGCTCGACATTCAAGCACGCACAACACCATTGCACCACTCTCACCTGGATAACGTACACCTCGAGGTAATCGCCCGCAGGCAGCGCAAAGGTGCCCTCCACCTCAAACACGTCGGCGTTGGTCGCGCCGACGCGGTGCGCGAGCGCAAAGACGCGCCCCTTTCCTTCCGAGGGGCTCGCCGTGATCACAGGGTTCGACACGCGCGAGAGCCTGCGAAGGGAGTGGAAGAGAGAAGAGTGTGAGACCAATGGCGCATGCAACGACAATTGAAAGAGAGAGTGCAACAGAAAGGGTCCACATCCGCACGACGGCCGGGTCGTGTGCGTACCGAGAGACAGCAGCGCCGTGGACGAGCAGCGTGCGCGTGATGTCGCCAGTAGAGGTAGCGGACGAACCCTCAAAGGACGAGAACGCCGTGCAGTCGTATGCCCAGCCGGCCGTGTCGGGGAGCCTGCAATGAACGGCACGAGTCAGCGCGATTTTGTGGGG
>CALSCQ010000333.1:2272-21498 GCA_943704525.1 Pigoraptor vietnamica
CCCCCCCCCCCCCCCCCAAAAAAAAAATAAAAAATAAAAAATAAAAAATATAAAAATAAAAAGGCGCCGAACACTCACCGAGGGTCATGGCGTTGACATTCACGCGGATTGTGATCTCGTGCTTCGAGCACACGTAGCAGTCGGGGTTCGGCTTGCTCAGCGCCTCAAAGCTGAGCAGCTGCCGCCGGGAATTGGGCTTCCGCACAATATACGTCTGTAACCGAATGATGGACCTTAGCCACAACGAAAGTGCAACCGTTCACATTCATCTTCCACGTCCACCGTGCAGGCACGTCAATACATCCGCAAGGGTTCAAACACACTCGCAAACAGACACACACCCCGCGGCACGACTCTGTGTTCCCGGAGAGAATGCGCATCGCCTCGAGGACGATGAGTCCGGACACGATGGCGTTGGTGGACGCAATCGCGGGGATGATGTTGCCGGCCATCGACTTGACGTCAAAGCGCGACTTGCGCGGAATGCCAAACGAGAGGGAGCGCAGGTTGGACGCAGCGGTGACAAAATCCATCGCAACGGCGTCATCCTTGTCCCACACGAGCTGCACACAGTGCGAAAGTCGGTTCGGTACCGTGAGTCATGTCATACAACAGCAACAACAAGATTGTGATTGAGACGTGGTAAGCATAAAGAGATAGGCGTACATGGGTGCGTAGAAGGGTCCAATTTAAATTATGGAGAAAAGTGGCAACTAGCACGCGCAACATACCTCTCCGTCTCCCCCAGCCTGCGCTTTGCGTTCTCGCAAGGCATTCGCCGAACCCACGAACCTTCAGGCGACGTTACAGTGAGTAAATCGACTACATTATCTACAGACAAGCATACAAAACCATCGCGCGCACACACACGCACACACATCACACAACGTGAAGCACACACGCACACGTCGCAAGCCCCAACCCACCTCTGGATGCACTCGGCGACCGTCCACATCGTCTGATCCGCAACACGCGCCTCACTCTGCGCCCGCTGTGCTGCCGCCTGCGCGGGGTTCGCCTGCGTCGCTTGCGAGTCCTCGGCGCGCACCAGCTCGTCATCAATCACACGCGGCGGCGCGCGCTTCGTCCACAGGCTCTTCATGCTAAGCAGCGTGCGCACGTCGTCCACAAACAGGCGCTGGAACAGGGACTGGCCGTCGTACCCGTGCCGCTCGGCCCACGCGCGGAGGGGCTCGGGCTTGCGCGGCTCCTCCGCCGTTTCGCTCTCTGCGCCAGCCTGCTTGTCTGCGGCCGCATCGGGGTCTTCAGTGTCCGGGGACACATCGTTTTCGTCGTCTGCGTGTCCGTACAGCTGGTTGAAGAGGAACTTTCCCCACACGATGCAGTGGATGGGCTGCGAGGGTGTGTTGCGAATGGTGCAGACGGGAAATGTCTTCGGCGGCGGTTTGGGACGGCACTCGAAGCACTCCGTGACGCCCTTTCGAATGACAGTCACCTGTGTGTGTGTGTGTGTTGGGGGGGGGGGGGGGGGGGGGGGGGAATGAGAGGTCCCACTCACACATATAAAGGCAAGCGCCGCAGTCGGCAAGAAGACGCAATTTGAGTAGATACACAGACGCATCAAACAATACCTCAACGCGCACGCACACAGGCCACACTCCGCAGCACCATCGCACCTGTCCAAGATAGCCTCCACTCCCGCTCTCCACGAGGGGAATGCCGGCGGAGAGGCACATTCTGTTTACGTGCGCGCGTGCGGCGTTGTTGTCGAGGGCGTTCAGAACAATGTCGAACCGCCGAAAGTAGTCGGGGTTGAACTCGTTCGTCTGAGACACGCGCGGATGAGTACGATCGCGCTCATAACATAAGACTGAAAGGAGGCGCACAACACGAACGTGCACAGTTGCGACACGCGCATGTTTGCTACAAATGCACGCACGCAACGCATGCATGCATGCCACATACGCACACGTGCACACATGCATGCATGCGTTGAGGTAACAATGAAGCAGCGCAGACGGAGGCGCGCCCACAGCAGACTGAGAAAGGGAGACGAGGCACACACCTTGATGTCGCCGTGGTGTGCCACAATGTTGACGGTGGGGTTGAAGCGGAGGACGCTCTCGCGCGCCACCTTCGCCTTGGACTGGCCCACGTGGCGCTTCTGGAAGAGAAATTGCCTGCGCAAACGACGCGACCGAGCGCTGAGCATGTGACCGTCGCAGGTATGTTGCGCACATGCGACATTCCGCGCGCCCATATCACCCTCGCGATGCCTCTTTTACACAGGCGCGTGGCATTACGCACGGCAGCGCACAAAAGCCACACGCATGCACGCAGACAGACGCAGAAGAGCCCAGCAAGGGGCAGACAGACGCAGAAGGGGATCCTCGTGCCGCACCTGTTGAGATTGCTCAGTTCGATAGTGTCCAAATCAATCACTTCGATGTTTTGGAAACCGCTGAGGACGAGGTTCTTGAGGAGCTCGCAGCCAATGCCACCCGCGCCGACGACAAGCACCTGCACACACACACACACACACGCGCGCGCGCGCACACACACACACACACACACGCACACACACACACACACGCACACACACACACACGCACACACACACACACACACACACACACACACACACCACGCGCGCGCACACACACACACGCACACACACACACGCACACACACACACGCACACACACACACACGCACTCGAGACTTAGTATCACCGACCCAGCGACGGACAAACATATTGTCGGCTTTGTTACACGGCTCCACAAGCTGAGATATGTTCAACGCAATTGCGCTTGCCACCACTCACATTCGCCGTTTTCAGCCGCTCGTACACGTCCGTTCCAAGCACCGCCGGCAGACCGGCGTCGCGCGTGCGGTCGCCCGTCGCCATGCTATCTTATTCGCACCCGCGCAACGGCGGGAAGGGGCGTGTGCCGAGTAGGAATGTGGGTTAAGAAACGCAAACGAGAAGAGATTCACAACACAGACACAGAGAAGCAAGGCACGGCGTAAACGTGAACGAGACCCGTGCTGAGTCTGCGTCTGCGCGCGTTTTTTTGGGAAAAATAGCCGAACGAGGTCTGAAATGGTTTGAGTGAAACGGCGCCAACCAAAGAAAGTGGCGGTGACGTCACGTGCGCGTTGCTGAGGAAGGCGGTTCGAACTTTCGGCTGCTGGCGAAGCAAACCGCCGTTAACCCTCTTAACGGAGATGTCGTGCGAGGCGTGTTGAAGGAGAGAAAGTGTGTGTGAGAGACAGAGAAAGGTCCGCGTGTGTGCATCTTTTGTACTTGTGTTAAGCCCTGTGGGCGCCGCGGAGTGCTCGTTACGTCGCTCTCCCACACACACACACACACACACACACACACACACACACACACACACGCGCGCGCACAAACACACACGCGCGCTCACACGCATTTATACGTACTGGTCTGCCATCGTTCATCTCGCGACACTCTTTGTCGCCTCTTCATTATGGGACGGCGAGTGTGAACGTCCACTCTTCGCAGTTATCCAAATCGCCCCTCTAACCGATGCCGTTCGCCGAAAACGCGCGTCAACCATGGACGTCATCCTGCGCGGGTTGGTCTCTTCGGCGCACCCAAACGATCTCAAGCGCGAAATCGTGCGGAGATTGTGCGGTTCCTTTCCCAATCTTCCCACGCCGGACGCCGCGGCTGTTCTGCAGTGGGCCGACGAATCCCTCGCCCTCGACAATCCCCTCGCGCGCGAACTCGCAGAGACGGTGGCACGCGCCCTCCTCAGCGCGCATCCCCTCGCGTGGCGGTCGCACATGTCAGCGGAATGGGTGCGCGTGACGCTTGGCGCCGCCCTTGCGAATGTGGGAGATGGTTCATCGGAAAACGCCGGGGACTCGCAGTCAATACCCCCCGCCGTGAGTCGCGCCTTAGAACGCATCGCCACTCTCTTTGGCGTTGCGATCGATGTCGGCGCGCTTTCTCCTCTTCCACCAAACAGCGAGGTATTTGCGCATGCGCTGCGCGAGTGCTTTGGGCGGTGTCTCGCGGCGGGTTGGGCCTGGTCCGCCGCACAGAGGTCCGTGATGCCGCGTGTGGCAACGCTGTGCATTGACGCCCTCCCGGATGCGTACGCCGTGTTTGCGGTGCGATGGGTTTCGGGGACGCCGGCGAGCACGCCATCGTCCCACACGGCAGACGCGCACGTGGACGCCCTGACGTCGCTGTGGCTGTCGCGTCCAGAGACGCTGCTTCGGTCACTCGACGAGCTTCTCTTGTGCCTTCTCGACCCGGCGTCCGCGCCATCGTCCCACCTTGCGTCTATCATGGCCTCGGTTCCCATTGGCGCCGTGGCCACGGCTTCGGCGGCGGCCGTTGCGCGCGGGTTCCTCAGCGACGAAACGCTGACGTCCGTGTTTGTGCGGGCGACCACGTGGGTGTCGCTCCCCTCTGCACGTGTCTCTTTCCGCGTCGCCCATTGGGTTCACGCGCTGTTTGAAGCGGCAGTGCGCGCGCGAAGGCTCTCCCTCGCCTTCACTCTTGCGCGTCGTCTGTCGCGACAGTGCCTCGCGGTGGTCGACGGCGCCCTCACGACGGGCCTCGCGCACGTGGGCCCTGCGGCGGCCGTGCTGGCGGCGTGCTTTCTTGCGTCGCACCAGCACGCCCCGGATGCGTACCACATAGCTGCCCCGTTGCTCGCCCGCATTTTCGCGTCTGTCGGCCGCATTGCATTGGTGCCGAAGAGCGTGGAGATGGGCGAGGAAGCGTGGGCGTCGCTCGCCGCGTCTTCGGTGGAGTCCGCCGCACCCTTCGCGTACGGTCTGCTTCTCGTGTCGTCGTGGACGTGCGTGGCACTCTTTCCCGGCCACGCGGTTGCGCACGCTTCCCTTATGGCCGCCATGACAAGTGGGGGCGGTGGGAGCGGCGAGGGCGGCGCAGGGGGCGACGAGCACGGCGATATCGGTGTGCGCATTGACGAAATGCTGGCGCGTTTCTCCCTCGTGTCAGGTGCGACGCCGAGCAATGCCCTCCACGCGCGCGCTTCGGGACTCCTGAACACCGGCAACACGTGCTACTTGAACAGCGTGCTCCAGGCCATGCGTGCGTCGCTGCCGTTCCGGCGCCGCGTCTTTTCGTTCGCCGCAAGCGCGTCCCACGCCGAGGTGTCCCTGTGCCAGAGCGCGCTTGCGAGGATGTGCTTCACGTCGCGCCATGCGCTGACGCCGGGTGAAATTGAGGACAAGGGGCAGCCGCAGTGGTTCGCGCGAGGGTCGCAACAGGACTGCGCCGAGCTCTTCCGCTTTGTGCTCGACCGCATCGACGTCGAGACGGGGTCGCGCGACGACGGGTGGGCCCCGAATGCGGTCTTTCGCGGCGACCTCACGAACGTTGTGCAATGTGGCAGCTGCGGTGCCGTTTCGCGCACGCGTGAGGCTTTCCACGACCTTGCGCTCGGGCTTGGGACGGACGAGTCGCCCGTCGCATCCATCGAAGCTGCGCTGGACTGCTTTGTGGCTGAGGAGAAGGTGGGAGAGGGCTATCGGTGCGACGCGTGTTCTCGGACGGACGCACCGGCGATACGTCGTGTGCTCGTGGCGCGCGCGCCAGAGTGCCTCGCTGTGACGCTGAAGCGCTTTGCGTACGATGGTGGGGGCAGTCGACGCAAACTCCTCCAGTCTGTCAGGTACAACGAGACGCTGTGCCTACGTGTGACGGGTGCGCCCGTCGCGAGCGGTCGAGGGGCAGCGTCGGAGCGAGATGTCGGCGAGAGTGTCCGTGGGGATCCGAGCGAACACAGAGAAGGCGATCCGAGCGAGTGCAGCGTCGCTCCGTCCTGCGCTGGGGATGGCACCGCGGAAGGCGTCGCCCGCTATTCGCTGTATGCGGTCCTCGTTCACGTGGGGTCGTCGCTCGAGTACGGACACTACACGTGCCACGCGCGCGGCGAGGACGGGCAGTGGCGTCACTATGACGACTCGCGTGTGAGTGCTTCGTCGCCAACGGCCGCGCTGGACGCGTCCGTTCGCTCGCCAACAGATACGCCGTACATGTTGTTTTACGCGCGCGAGGGTGGGTTGACCTCTTTTTTTTTTTCGTTTTTTTCGTTTTTTCCATATCCTTCTTTATTAATTTTTTTCGCTTAGTTGAAGTGAATTGCGCAGCTTACGATTGTTGTGCGCGCGTGCATGCAATGTCTCTGAAACGTTCGGGCTCTCATTGGTGCGCAGACGCTCACCCGCTGGGCAACTGGAGTGCACGGCTCCAATTTTCCGATTCTGCGCTGCGTGAAGCCGCCGTCGTGTACGCGGACAATGCTCTGCACCTCAAGGAATTGGAGGACGGAGAGGGCGATGCCGCGCCGTCGACGTCCGCGGGAGGGCAGGCGTTCGGTGGGCGCAGCGCGGGGACGGATTATCCCGACGCACCCCCCTCGCCGGATGGGAACAGCGGCTTGGGAACGGGCCGCTATGTGATGTAAATCGTGGGTTCGATTCCCACTTCCATCACCGTTTTTCGCGAAATTTTGCTGTTCCATTCATTGTTCTTAAACAGAGAGGGCACATTATTGTGATTAGTGTGAGTAACAGGCGCTTGCGGTCGATGCCAGTAAAGGCACCGACGGAAGGAGAAAGCGAAGAAGGGAACGCGCTCATCATTGAACGAGACCAACACGGAGCAGACACAAGAAGGAGATAACGCCGGCACACATCTGCGCTCATCATTGAACGAGACCAACACGGAGCAGACACAAGAAGGAGATAACGCCGGCACACATCTGCGCGCACACAGGACAACGCAGCTCGATGCTGCTCCTAATTGATCGAATCGCGGCCTGTCCCAATCAGTGGCCGCTTTTCCGCACGGTCGTCGTCCTCTTCGTCGACTCCCCCGTAACTCGCGCGCGTCGCCACGGGCGAGAAGACGTACGCTGAAGGCCCGCTGTTCGAGGGGTGGAAGCTGCCGCGCATTTGTGCGCCGTTCATGCTCGGTGACATGGACCCCCCACTCGTGCGAGACAGGCGCGTCGGCGTGGACGGGCGCGGGTGGTCCAGCACGAGAATGGCCTCGCCGTCAGCGCCGCGGTGGATGTCGACGCCGTTCTCGCTCTGCACGAGCTGTGCAATGACGTCCTCGAGCGTCACCAGGCCAACGACGTCCTTCTTGTCCCGAATAATGCCCATGTGACCTGTGCGGAAGGGGCGTGGCGTTAAGCGGCGGTATGAAACACACTCGCAAATAATGACGTGACACACGACACAACGCAAGGGAAGAGAGGCCGAGCTGTGTGAACAAAGGATGTGCATATACGCACACACGTCCATCGAGAGGCGAGGGCAAACGCACCTTTCCCCATTTGGAAGGCATGCAGAATGTCGTAGAGGGGTGTCAGGACAGAGAATTCCATGACCTGCCGCAGAAGAATACGGCGAATGGGCGTCGATGCCGTCGGATTGATCATGATGCTGCACGAAGGGGGACCGGTGAAGTGGAGAGGGTGTTGTTAGTGTGTGTGACTACGCAAGCGAGCCCAGGGAATACGGTAAGCGCATTGGTTGGGCATGCGACGGCGACAACTGCAGGCGCAGTGTCTATGTGAGGGAGAGTGTGTGCGACTGATGACGGATCAGCTGAAATTATAGACGGGTGTCCATCGACTCCGCGAGAGTGTGTGGTTGGTGCAGGGAGTTGGACGGGGGAAGGACGCTTCGACAGACTCACAGGCTCTTGACGAGGAGAATGCCGATCACGTGGGAGGGGTTCTTGTCGTACACGGGGATGCGGCTGTGGCCCTGCTCAAGGATCTGCCAAAGGGAGGGATGGGTCAGCAAAGGGCGCGCGCCGCACAAGACAAGGGGGTGCAACAATGTGCGCGTGCGTGTCCGTGGGCGCTTTCCTCTGCTCCGTGTGTCTCATTGTGACTTGTGAGAACTTTGTGTGTGCCTTCGTGTGCCATCGTGTCACTTGGCGTGACGTCGTGCGCTTTCGTGTGCGTGTGTACTCGCGATGCATGCATGCACGCGCCTTGCGCTATTGATCGGCACGTGACCCACCATCTGCATAGTGCGCTCGTCCAGCACGCCGTTGACGTCGAGCATCATCACGCGCGATATGGGCGTCATGATCTCGCGCGCCACTTTGTTGCGCATGTCGAGCGCCCCCTTGATGATCGCCACCTCGTCGGGGAGAAGGGGCTCGGCGTTGCGGCGGTCGTATTGTGCGTGCATGAGCACAAGCTCCTTCAGCTCTGATTGTGTGACGGGGGAGGCAGAGAGTGAGCGAGAGAGGCGACACGATCTGCGGGCGATATCTCTCTGACAACAAAAGTGAACACATAGTAATGATCGCAGCAGCAAAACGGGCGCAGAACACGTCGCTCACGCGCGAAAGTCGCTGAACATACTCAACAGCACAAACGAACGTGATGGGACGAGGCACACTCTGAAAGTGCGAATAAAGAAACAGAGGAGGGATGCGCGGCATGACGTCACGCGCACTGCTAGCCCACCGGCGCGGCGCATGAAGGTGGTGTCCTCTGTCCCAAAGATCCAGTCGAGCACGACGGAGATTGGCCACGCAATGGGCGACAGCACAAACATGAGGAATTTGACCAGACTGCGATGGAGTGCGACAGGAGGACAGATCAGCCTGCGATCAACTGCGACGGCGGTGGGCGATAGTGTTTGATATTTTAATTGGCTGGATGACGCCGCGTGCAATAGATACACGTCGCGTGTGCGAGTGCGTGTTTAGGTTTAGGGGCGGATTTCAAGCGCGTGCCTTGAGTGCTGACGTACCACGTGAGATTGGCGCCGATGGAGAGGCCGTAGCGGCGGCACATCGCTTGCGGAATGATCCTGCGCAGTTTGAAAAGCGTCGTGTCAAGCGCATGCATGGCCACGTGCACTATAGAGAGCAAACTAGTGCGCACGTGCGTGCGCGTCGCGTGCATGCGTTTGTGGAGAATTGCGTGCTGGTGTACGGGGTCGATGTTGGAAGAAGAAGAAGAAGAAAGAAATAAAAAACAGACAGCACGCGGCACCCACTCTCCAAAGACGAGAACCAGCGTAGTGGAAACCACGATGGCCACGATTGGGTTCGTGATGCGGTCGAGAAAGATGGGAAGTGCCTCCTGCAGCATGACCCGCCGTCAGCTTGTGCTCGCGCGCTGTTGTGTGTCCACGTGTACGCACTGCGTCGTGGATCCCAAACGCGACGGCCGTGCATAAAAAACTGAAATAAGCGCAATGCACTCGCGACTCACCATGGCCGCCGCGTTTGAGAGCACGAGCGTGACGAGCAGAAAGTGGCGTTTCTTGACGATCGGCATGAGGCGAGATGCGTACAGCGCCTCCTTTCCCTCGCCGCTGTTCATCATGACCGTGAGATTCATAATGTCAAGCGAGAGAAGGCCCATTGTCAGGCCAGACATGAGCCCTGCGCAAAAGACAAACACGCACGGCTTGTGAGAAGCTTCTCAAACTCAATCGGCCGATACGCGAGAATGGCGAAATCTCGAGCGAACCGGCAATAACACGCACGAGAGCATGTCTCTACACAGCATCACACACGCATCGTGCACGCACACACACGCACACACAAGTTGCAGTAGCAGGCACACACAAATGAGCGGTCTAATGGCTCACGCACCCGCAAACAGCACAAGCCCGAGGCTCGTGAAGAGGAATATGTAAAAATTCTGCTGGCCGGGCTCGTAATGCTGGTGGACGCAGCCGTACTCATAATAAAAGCCATTCGAACAGTATATCGTCGCGGTATCCACAAAGTCGCACGTTAGGTTTTTGTGCTTTGCGCCGATGGGATTGAGACTTTCTCCGCTCGTGCCCAGAGAAGCGCTTGCGTGTGCGCCCGCGACACAGACGGCGAAAAGGAGCGCAATCCGCGACGCCCATGCAGGCGACGCATATGTCTGCATGGTATACAGTAGGCGCAACAAGGCGTGCGAGAGCCCTTCGTATTGAGATGCTCTTCGTCGTCGGGTTTCGTCGTGTGTGTTTTGAAAACGTGCGTGGGCAACAATCGCGTGTTTCGCGTTTTGGCCCATCACATGATCCATGTCACCACGGACAGTCTCATGTTACTCACAGTTTTGCCGAGAATGCGGTAATAATTTGGGCGCCAAAAATTTGCATACAAAAAGGATGACGCATAGTGTTGCAATGGAATAAATCCATCTCCATACATTTTTGATAGTAAAAAAAAATTGTAATAAATCTCCATTTCCAAAGACGGCAATAAATTTTTACCTTCCCAAAAAAGTGAAATTTTTCCCATACGTTTCCCATATCCAATTGTCCTTTGTGCGCGCGCCTTTTCCAAAATAAATGCGAAAATAAATATTAATTTCCTAAAACAGCCCGAAACAGTGCCTCCCCATCTCCATACATTTTCCATAGTCCGCATTTTTTAATTCATTTTTATTTTCGCCATTTTGCCAAAAACAAGAATCGAACCCACACACATTTGCCCCATTTGGCACACATCGCCCCCCACTCGCCGCTTTTCTCCTCGCCCGCCACACACCGCGCCAGCAATGGAGGCCTCCGCCAGACGCTTGCCCGCTTCGTACGTCCACCGATCCAGTTGTCATTAAAGTGTCACGGCCCCTCTCTCCACTCAACTGGAGCGTCAGCTGCGTTGTCTCGTCGCGTGTGGGGCACTGCTGCGTGAAGATCGGCGACGATCGTGAACTTTCCAGCACTTTTTTTCTGTGGTTGCGTGTGCATTGATTGGAGAATGTCTTCAGAGGACGTTAGCGACACCCCCCTCGAGGGTCAGGGCACCAAGAAGGACGGACAGGAGCGCAAGGGGCGGAGGAAGATCAACATTGAGTTTATCGACGACAAGAGCCGCCGCCACATTACGTTCAGCAAGCGAAAGGCCGGCATCATGAAGAAGGTATGCATTGTCTGTGTTGGATCCGCCGTGTGTGCGTGCTTGTGCATGTGCGTGTTGCGTGGGTGTGGGTCGAGTGGTGCGAGTGTCTGCAGTGTAGTGCGAGTGGGTATTTTCGGCGATTGGCGTACGTCTCGTTGTGTTAACTGGGTCGCGTCGTCGTCATGTGTGAATCATTGTGGATTTTGCGCGGACGGCGACTGATGCTTCCCGCTCCACTCCGCAGGCGTACGAACTCAGCACGCTGACGGGCACTCAGGTGCTCCTCTTGGTCGCATCCGAGACGGGCCACGTGTACACGTTTGCGACGCCGAAGCTCCAACCGCTTATCACCAAGCCGGAGGGCAAGAACATGATTCAGAGCTGCCTCAACGCCCCCGACAACCCCGCGCCCGCGCCGCAGCAGCAGCCCGCGCAGCCGAGGCCCACGGCGACTTATCCCGAGGGGTATGCGGCCGGCGCAGAGGAGGCCGCCGGCGACAAGGCGTTCTATGCATCCGGGCAGGTCGTGCAGCCTTACCCTGCCGCGTACGCATCGTACGGCTACCTCAACCCGGGGCCGCCGACGTACGGCTGGTCGGGCACTGCGGGCAGCGCGCCTGCGCAGGAATAGTTGATCGCGCTGCTGTCGTTTGTTGTTGTTGCTGCGTTTGCGTCCGTGCGTTTTTCTGCGTTTGCGTTTTTGGCGGCATCTCTTTTGCGTCTGTCTGGTTTTCTCTTTTCGATTGCCATGTACACTCATTCTCAATGGGACGGGATTTGGGCTTCAAAGTTGGAATGAATCCCCTCTCATATTGAATGGCGTGCCAACGGTGAGGCATCGCTTTGAGATAACGTCTGCTTCTCGCGAGTGAAAACATCGGAAGCCCTTGTGTGAATGGACGAAAGCAACCACATGTCGGTCGTTAAGCCGTCGTCCGTTGTGGAGAGGAAGGCGCCGTTTGAAGGTCACCGAGCCGAAGCGTCGGCGCTGGCCGCAGCCGAGTGAATGTTGCAATTGCGATACACGGCGTGCGTGGACAGGCACGGTTCACCGCGGACGGTCGCGCGCCCTGTCCCCTTCGACGCTGATGGCAGTGCGTGAGTGGGAAATACGAGACAAAAGACGTTGTACCGAGACTCACCGCTTCCTCAAGTCTGCAATCTCGCCGTCTTTTCTGTCGATTTCTGCCTTGGCCGTCTTGTACAAACAGGAGATGTTCTTTTTCAGTGACACATTCTGCTGCGACAGAAGCGCGTGCTGCAGCCAGCGACGTGTGAGAACGACCGCGCAAAGTGTTGCCTAACATTGCATGACGTACGTCAGTGCTGCATACCTCTTTCTCGATTCGCGCCAACTTTGTCTTGAGCTCGGCGTTTTCCGCTTCCACTCGCCGCAAGTCCTTTGTGACCTGCGCAATCGTACGCAAACGTCAGAAAAAAGAAAAAAAAATCGTGTACTTTGGAGTGCGCAATAGCGCGCGACACCGTCACCAGCGTAAACAACACGTGCCTGGTCGTACGTTGGTCCCACGGGCTTGTCAATGTCACCGTACAGGTCAAAGTCATTGATGCCTGCTCAGTTGCGGGAGGGAAAAAAGCGAAGTGTAAGAGCGTGTCGACAGTTAAGCCAGAGCAAGACATTCGGCAGCCCGCACCCTACCTGCCATGGTCTTTCCGTGTTGTCGTCGTGCTGCAAATCGCAAGTATTCCTCTATCCTTATCGTTTGAGCTGCCAGGTCGCTGGAGGATGCGAGTTGTCACGTGCGGCCGCCTTGATGTGGAACAATGTCCGGACACACAATCCGGACATTTCTTTTGACCTTGCCCGGACTCAAGATGATGGAAGGTCGAGCCCGTAAAGCAGTTCGTTACACAATCTTCTGCGACTCCACCCACGGAACAGCTCCGTCTGTCACTTTCGCAGCTTACTCGCATGTCGTCTTCCACGCACTCCCGCCCGCACACGTACACACACGCGTACACGCACAGACACACACGTGCACCTTCACACATGCTGTCACCGGAGGCCGGCTGCGGTTGGCTCGTTAGCTGCCACTGGCGCTCCCGAGGCACGATATGATCTTCCGCGAGAGTTTGGGCGTATTTTCGGAAATTGGCAACAAAGGAATGCCCGCGAATCGCTGTGCAGGCACTCGGTCCCCCGTGCACACACGCGCACACTTTCACGCACACAGGCACACCAAACCACACCGGACACAATGCAGCAGAACTGCTCTTCCATGGCACGTATATTCCCATCCGGTCAGGGCGAATATGCCGCCTGCGCATGTGCACACCCACCGCCACACCACTCCCCACTGTCTTCCTCCTCTCGCCCACACACCACACACGACGACAGTATATAAGGCGCATAACGGTCATCGTTCCTACCAAGTGTGCAAGAAACTCCTCTCAGTGTGCCTGCGTTGTTGACGCAAACAGCGTAGCGAGCATTCTGAGCGCTTGTGTGTGTGCGATTGAGCGACGTGAGCGATGGCGAGACTCGTCGTTGGCCTCGCCCTCGTGGCGCTGTGCGTCACGAGCGGTTGGGGTCGCCCTGTCGGCGACTACAATTCGAATTCGAATAGGTACGTTGGATGCTCCGTCGTACGCCTGTGTGACCTTCTGTGTGTGCGCACTTGCGTACGTGTATGTGTGCGCGCTTGCGTGCGTGTATGTGTGCTTGCGTACGTGTATTTGTCCGTGTTTCTGCCGCGCGCGTCCTCCTTCCTGCTCCCTCCCTCTTATACCCTTCTCCTTCAGTGTGACGAGTGAAAACACGAACGGAAACGCGAACACGAACAACGCAACGATCCAAACCGACGTCCTCGGTGGCGCCGTTCTGCTGTCCATTCCTTTCTCTGGTCTCTTCCCCGACGTGTCCGCCATCGATTTCGCCTCTGTGGTCCCCAAGGACACGTCCGCCGCCTTCTATCAGGACCCTGTTACGATCTCCCTGCGTAACGCGCGCGGCCTCGACAAGGACGTCAACGTCAACGACAACACTGTTAACAGCACCAACACGAACGTCAACACGAATAGCAACGCGATCACGGTCGTCATCACGATCAACATCGACGCGGGCGACAACCTCGTCCGTCGCGACGCCGACGTGGACGTCTCCGGTGAGATTGACAGCGCCCTCCACCTCGTGGATGTCGTCGTCGACCCCTACCTCCACAAGGACCGCCGCGGTGCCTCGCACGGGTCGTCGCACAACTCGAACTCGAACTCGGTTGCCAGCTCGAACACGAACGGCAACGAGAACAACAACACGGTCGCTGTATACGTCAACCCCGTCGCCTTCGCGATCGACCTCTCCCTCCCGCTCGGCGACCTCCTCGCGAACGTTGTTCCCGGCATCGTCTCGAACCCTGGGGACCTCGAGCACATTCTCCGTCGCGGCGGCTCCGACGACAATGCGAACACGAACACGGTCGATTCGAGCAACACGAACGCCAACGCGAACACCAACACGGTGAACCTCGTCGTCAACGTCAACCTCGAGCTCGGCGACTTCCTTGCCGCACTCGCCGGCCTCACCGACGGCAACACAGTCCGCCGCACCATCGCCGCGCGGGACCGCAACACGAATACGAACGGCGTGTCGAGCTCGAACGTCAACGCCAATGCCAACAGCAACACGGCCGACGTCGACCTGTCTGCGAACTCGACCGTCCTCTTCTTCGACATTAGCATTCCGCTGGGCCGCCGCGGCGCGCCGAAGGAGAAGAACGAGAACGAGAACGCGGTCGCTTCGGGCAACACGAACGCCAACGGAAACGGCAACACGGCAGACGTCGACGTCGATGCGATTGCCGCCGCAATCATCGCCGATCTGGGGCTTGGAGTGAACCGCCGCTACGCCCCCTCTGACAAGAACGAGAATGCGAACAACGTCGCTTCGGGCAACACGAACGCCAACGGCAACGCGAACACTGCGGACGTCGATGCCGATGCGATTGCCGCCGCCGTTGTCGCCCAGCTCGAGCTCGGTATCGACCGTATCGGCCGTCGGTACGCCCCGTCGGACAAGAACGAGAACACGAACGCGGTCGCTTCGGACAACACGAACGGCAACGCGAACACGAACAGCGCTTCGGTTGATACTCTCGCCGCCGCCATCGCTGCGGACATCGCACTCCTCCTCCGCCGTGACGTGAACGAGAACACGAACGCAGTCGCCTCGAGCAACACGAACGGCAACGCCAACTCGAACTCCGCGTCGGTCGATGCCCTGGCCATTGGCGCTGCTGTCGACGCCGCCCTCGACCTCGTCATCATCCCCACGCCTCCGCTTGTCCGCCGCGACAAGAACGAGAATGCGAACAGCGTCGCTTCGGGCAACACGAACGCCAACGGCAACGGCAACACGGCAGACGTCGACACGGATGCGATTGCGGCTGCCATCATCGCCCAGCTTGGGCTCAGGAACGGTGGCGCTGTGCGCCGCACCGCTGACAAGGACAAGAACGAGAACACGAACGCGGTCGCTTCGGGCAACACGAACGGCAACGCGAACGGCAACGCTGTGGACGTCGATGCCGACGCGATTGCCGCGGCCATCATCGCTCAGCTCGAGCTCGGTATCGGCCGTATCGGCCGTCGCTACGCCCCGTCCGACAAGAACGAGAACACGAACGACGTTGCCTCGGCGAACACGAACGCCAACGCGAACAGCAACACGGCGTCGGTCGATGCGGACGTTGCCGCTGTGGGTGCGGTCGCCGAGCTCGTGGTGCGCCGCTACGCTCCCAAGGACAAGAACAGCAACTCGAACACGGTCGTGTCGAGCAACACGAACGGCAACGCCAACACCAACAACGCCACGGTGGACGCCGATGCGCTGGCTGCTGCCATTCTCCTCCAGTTCGGTCTCCTCCGTCGCGACGTGAACGACAACGCCAACAGCGTCGCCTCTAGCAACACGAACGCCAACGCCAACACGAACGACGCCTCGGTCGACGCACTTGTGCTCGGCGCTGCGATCGACGTCCCCCTTCTCCCCTCGCGCCGCTGGGCCCAGAAGGACAAGAACGAGAACACGAATACGGTTGCTTCGGGCAACACGAACGCCAACGCGAACACGAACACGGCGAACGTGACGGTCGACTCGCTCGCGCTGGCGATTCTCGCGCAGCTTGGCCTTATCCGCCGCGATCTCAACACGAACGACAACGGTGTCGCTTCGGGCAACACGAACGCCAACGGCAACGCGAACACTGCGGACGTCGACGTCGACGCGATTGCCGCCGCTATCATCGCCGATCTCGGGCTCGGTGTGCAGCGCCGCTATGCCCCGTCCGACAAGAACGAGAACACGAACACAGTCGCCTCGAGCAACACGAACGCCAACGCGAACAGCAACACGGCGTCGGTCGATGCGGACGCCGTGGGCATTGCGGTTGACGCCGTCATTCCTATCTCGCGCCGCTACGCCCCGTCCGACAAGAACGAGAACACGAACGCGGTCGCTTCGGGCAACACGAACGCCAACGGCAACGGCAACACAGCAGACGTCGACGTCGATGCGATTGCCGCCGCGATCATCGCCGATCTCGGGCTTGGAGTGAACCGCCGCTACGCCCCCTCTGACAAGAACGAGAATGCGAACAGCGTCGCTTCGGGCAACACGAACGCCAACGGCAACGCGAACACTGCGGACGTCGACACGGATGCGATTGCTGCGGCCATCATCGCTCAGCTTGGGCTCAGGGACAATGTGCGTCGCTACGCCCCGTCGGACAAGAATGAGAACACGAACGCAGTCGCCTCGAGCAACACGAACGGCAACGCCAACTCGAACTCCGCGTCGGTCGATGTCCTTGCCATTGGTGCTGCTGTCGACGCCGCCCTTGTCCCCCCGCGGCCTGAGCTTGTCCGCCGCGACAAGAACGAGAATGACAACAGCGTCGCCTCGAGCAACACGAACGCCAACGGCAACACGAACTCGGCGTCTGTCGACGCCGGTGTCGCTGCCGTGGGTGCTGACATCGCGCTGTCTCTCCCCTGCCGCCGCGATGCGAACGGCATCTGCCGCCGCGACAAGAACGAGAACGACAACACCGTCGCCTCGAGCAACACGAACGGCAACGCCAACACGAACGACGCGTCGGTCGATGCGGTCGCGGTCGGCGCTGCTGTTGATGCCGTCCTTGACCTCGTCATCCTCCCCCCGCCTCCCGTTGGGCGCCGCGATGTGAACAAGAACACGAACAACGTCGCCTCGAGCAACACGAACGCCAACTCGAACACGAACGAAGCCGACGTGGACGCGTTCCTCCTCGCCCTCGGCGCCGATATTCAGCCCACCGACGTTCCCCGCCGTCGCAGCGAGCCCGCGCGGGCTCAGCGCCGCCGCGCAGCCCACCGTGCTCGCCGCTCGCGCAACAAGAACACCAACACGGTCGTGTCGACGAACACCAATGGCAACTCGAACACGAACACGGCCGACGTCGACGTCGACGCCGTTGTTTTTGACATTATTGCGACGGCTGCGCTGAACCTCGATGAGCCCACGCTCCTGCCCGGCGTCAACGTTGAGCGCCGCGATCACCCTGAGGTGAGACATTGCGCTGTTGTGCCTGCGTTTTCCGTGTGCGATGTCTTGAGTGTGTGTCTTGGTGGGTGCGTGTTTGACACTTCCATCTGTGAGTTGCATGGCGTTGAGGGCGCGTTGCGTTGAGGGCGTCATTTTCCCGATGCGCTTAATGTGGCAATGATGTTAAAGGGGCTTCCTTTTTCGACTGCTGCAGGGCGAGGCGCGCCAGTTTGAGTACGAGGAGCAGGTGTTCGCGCGCGGTGCCAAGGACAAGAACACCAACACCAACACGTGAGTGCCGATTCCCTTGTGTGCGCTTGTGCCTGTCGACACGAGAGTGCCGCTGGTGTGTATGTGTGTGTGGTGTGTTGCCCAGCGACATGTGTGGTTACTTCCACTCAATCCTAACCTGCTCTTTGCGCCGCAGTGTGGGCAGCGCGAACACGAACGGCAACGCCAACGCCAACTCGGCCGACGTCGACGCCGATGCCATTGGCCTCGCCATCGACGCGGAGCTTGTTCTCCCAATTGCTGGGTGAAGAGACCCCTTCCCTCTCTGCGTGCATGCTAACTTATTCTTCACACCTTTTCGTACGTAAACTTGTTCGCTGTGTGTTCTTGACGTGCTTGTTGACGACATGGGGTTTGTCGCTCGTGTTGCGGCGCGAAAAGACGCCCCAAAGAAAATACAGTCGTAAATATTTATCGCATTTCGAAATTTGCCGAAAGTGACGGTGGACTGTGTTCGGTCCTTTGAGGCCACTTTTACGCATGCAACTCCGACTCAAAAACGATCCTTTGGATGCGAGCCAGACGGAAAGCAAGGAGCTTTCACTCGCATGCATAACTTGCTGGAGCCGCATGCCACGCACAAGCCACGCTCACGCCCGCTTCACGCACACGCACACGCACGCGCACAACCCGCACATCACGCACGTTGCCGACCAGAAACGGCCCAAAACAATGCACCCGCACTCGCGACAAACGCCAGCGCCGCCTCAGAAGAATGCACGGAGCGGGCCGTAAGGGATGGCTATCGCTCAGCAGACGGGCTG
This sequence comes from Pigoraptor vietnamica, assembly GCA_943704525.1. NCBI lineage: Eukaryota > Filasterea > Ministeriida > Capsasporidae > Pigoraptor > Pigoraptor vietnamica. The sequence goes on from CALSCQ010000333.1 coordinate 20,724, forward strand.
TCTGCCTTCTGTTGTGGTTGTTGCTGCTGTTGTTGTTGTGGGTCGGTTGTGGACGATTCTTTCTCGGTGGCCAGCAACTCGGCTTGCGGCTCGTACGACTAAAGGGCGAGAAAAGGTCGGTGCAAAAGAGCTTGAGCGCGAGTACGAATCACAGGTGTGCGCGACAGAGGAGAACATGTGTGCGCGGGCGCGACATATAAGGGACAGCGACGAATGGCCTCACAACAAGCCGCGAACATACAGTGATACAAGCAGATGCACACAAGCGGATCCCCACGCGCACCTGAGATGCGAGCGCCTGCCTGTTTGCGACGCGCGTTGCCTTGATGTAGTCGATTTCGAGGCTGAAGGGACCTGGGTTGCGATCAGCGAGGAGAAACCCCACAAAAGTGACCTTCTGGAGGTTAATGCTCCACTGCTCCGATTGCACAAAGCCGCGGTACGTCAGAAGGAACTGCTCGAAGGGGATCTGCAGTGGCGAAGTGCGCTGTTAGTGTGAGTGATGGGTGAGTACGTGTGCGCGCGTGTGCGGATATGCTGTAAGTGCACGTGTGTGTGTGTGTGTGTGTGTGTGCGTGTGTGTGTGTGTGAACGTGTGTGTCTGTGTGTATGTGTGTGTGTGCGCGCGTGTCTGTGTGTGTGTGTGTGTGTGTGCGTATCTGTGTGTGTGTGTGTGTGTGTGTGTGTGTGTGTGTGTGTGTGTGTGTGTGTGTGTGTGTGTGTGTGTGTGTGTGTGTGTGTGTGTGTGTGTGTGTGTGTGTGTGTGTGTGTGTGT
>CALSCQ010000336.1:0-17718 GCA_943704525.1 Pigoraptor vietnamica
CCACCCCCTCCACACACACACACGAAAGTCATACATACCTCGTCTTCCACTTGCTGCCGCGCGCGCTCGTCGCACTGCCTCGAGTACTCGAGCATGCGCTCCTCAACGGACGACGACATCGCGGATTTTTCGGCGTGCGTCTTCGCGTCCATCTCGTTGTCAAGCGCGGCCAACTGACGGTCTGCGCCGGCACGCAACGAAAGGGCACGAGTATGCGCAATAGGTAAGCGAGAGAGGATCAGCTTGAATCATAAGACGTGTGTCCATCGACTCCATTATAGGCAGGCGTGAGATCGAATGTTGGCACAACAGAATACGACTGGCGCATGAGGCACGCCGCCACCTACCGAGCTCGTAGTAGGCCGAGTGCGTCTGGTCAGTCTGGACGTACTGGCTGTCGCGAGGCACCGCAAAAGACTCGGCAAGTGCCTCTAACAGCCGCAGGAGAAAGCCGGCGCCGCCGTCGCTCTTTGGTGGCACATCGGACAGCTGAAACGAACGGGACCGTCAGGGACGATATGATCGCGAAAACTTCCAGCCATATTGTTCGACAAACAGACACGTTGTACTTCCCGACACATGCGGTGTAGGGGTGCGTTGCATTTGCACGGGCACGCATCTCACGTCTCAGGGTAGCCAAATGGAGGCGCGTAACCGAGTGTTACCCACCAGCGAAGCGCACAGCGCGGCGTGCCCCTCGAGGTGAAGGAGACGGAGGACGTCCGCGCGAGGCACCGACTGCCAACAGGGTTATCAACACACAGTGTCATTGCACGTACAGCCACCGACTCCGGCAAGAACACACGCACAGGCCTGGGTGAGTAACTCGCAATCACAATACCAGCGCACACACACACCAACATGCACACAACGAGTTGAAACGGGCGCAGACCCGCACACACAACGGGATGTAGCCCACGCACCGGCTGTCCCTCAAGGCAGCTTTCCGGGATGAACACGGACAACGAGCACTCGTAGCCCACGGCGCGAAGGTGATCGGCGATGAGCGTGTCCACTGCCCGCCGCAGTAACGAGTGCGACGGCACACGACGGCGCGGATCCGTCGTCATGCGCAGCTCAGATATCACGCGCTGCCGGAATTGCGACTGCGCGCGAAAAGCAGTGTGGACAAAAAAAACTCAGAACAAGCGCACACTACGTGTGTGCGTTACCCACAAAATGGGCAATCGAAACGCCCGTTACGCCCGATCAACAGGGCATAGGTGCGCATTGCGTGAGACTCACCTTGATGGTGTCAATGGCGCCACTTCCACGCAGCGACTCGAATAGTTTCTCGCGCATCTCCGCGGCAGAGATGCCGCCCTCCGAGGCATCCGCACGCATCATTCTTCGAGAGTTCTCTATCAATCGCAACCCTTAGAGTATTAACATGTTGAGAGGGGGGAAGATGGTCTTTGAAGATGAGAATAAGGGCTCAGAGCTATAAGCGCGGGAAAGCAATTGCGTTTTGCCGACGTCGCAAAGTGCCAGTTCAATTTACCCGCGCATTTTTCTACTTTTCACGTGGGGTCTAAAATTCCTTTTGTGTCGATTCGTGTTCTGAGAACCTATAAATATCTCATCATCTGGTGAATTAACCCATTTATGTCATTTTGAGAGTATATTTATACTAAATACTTCTTTAATTTCCAAAAACAGAATTAACAGCCCTTATATGCCTCTAAATGGATAATATTTTCTCCCACGTGACCGCGAACGAGCCCTTTGCTCCCACAAGAAGCTCCCACCCAAAAAACGGCATACATCGAAATCGCCTCAGCGTTTTCCTACACGTGCGTGCGTGCGCATGTCTGTGTCTGTGTGTTCACGCGCAGTTGCGTGTGAGGAGAGGAAATGCCGGAAGTGGACGAGGACGACTTCATCTTCGGCGACGAAGTGCGTGACTTGTGCCCACCGCCACTATCGATTTCATGAACGTTTTTTTTTCTGACGAACGATCTCTTGCAGGATGCCGACTTGTTGCACTCTCCTTCACAGCCACTCGGCTTGGAGGAGCGCGCAAATCACTCGGGAACGACACTCAAGAGTACGATCGCGGCCGCCGTGTCTCGCATTGCGGGGAGTGCGGGTGGCTCGGATAACCCCGCCGATCATGGAAAGACGTCGTGCTGTCGGGGCATTGGCGTCCATATACAAGCATGTGAGTCCCTTCTCCCGATTTACGCGGAAGTGTGGCAACAGCGTGCAATGGTTGATGTGCTTACGTGGTCTAATCCCCACCAGATTTTGTCACGATCGCGACCATCCTTGGAACCGGCATCCTCGGCCTCCCCATCAAGCTGAGCCACGCCGGCTTCGGGCCTTTCATCATTACGTTTCTTGTGAACTGGGTCGTGCAGGTCTGTGTGTGTACGCATGCTATAGCAGGGCCTGCTTCGGCGGTGGCTGATCTTCGTTTGTGTGCGTCTGCCCAGGTGATACTCATATACTATATGCTCGAGGTCCTGCAAAAAGCATCGGCCGCTCAGCGCGGCAATGCCGGCCATGTGAGTATGCGAACGCGCGATGGGCTCTATTACTGAAGGGTGGGGCTGATTCCATCGCTTTCTTCACCCACAGAACAACGACGGCTTCGAGCACGTGGCACTCGATAACATGGAGAGTAACGTTGCGTCTGTCGTGGACGCGAACGGATCCGATGATGGCGAGCACTCTCACAAGAAGCGCGGGTGGCGTCCGTCCGCGGGATCTCGATCGAGCCTCACGAACATGCTTGACGACGAGGAAGAGACGGAGCTGTTTGACTTTGAGACAGGCGTCGTGCGATCGCACCACGACGTCGCCGTGCTCTCCGATGCGACGGGCGTGCGCCGTGTGGACGGGCCTGTGGGCGGGAGTGCGGATGGGGACGATGAGGACGACACGGAGCACGTGCGCGGTGGCGACGAAGGCAGCGTGGACGGGGCGGAGGGAGCCTCGTCCGAGGACCCGAACCTCCACTCGCTTGGAGAAATGTTCCTCAAGCAGCGCTACTTGCGCGCATTCTTCCACTTTGTCGTGCTGCTGCAATTGTGGGTCTTCACACTTCCGTGAGCTGTTGTGCTTTTATTTTCATGGTGTGTGTGCGCGCATGTCCGTCTCTTCTCTCCTATCGCCTTCTGCTGCCATCAAACCCCTCCTTATGTATTGTCACACCGCAGCCTGTCGCTCCTTGTCAGCTACGGGCTCGCCGGCAGTGAGGCATACGGCCAAGTGCTTCACGTCAAGTGAGTGCTGAACTCTTTGCATCACCATCCCTTGTTAAGCGTTCTGCGAGTGTGCGCGCGTGTATGTGCATGCCGTCGAATGCGTAGCACTCCTCACGCAACCGCCTGCGCAGTTACGCCTACGTTATACCCTTCTTCATATCGCTCTGCACGCTCGCGATCGTGTTTGGGTCGTCGATGATTCAGCTCGTCATCTCCCTCTTGACCTTCACGAAGGGCTCGCTGCTCGTGCTGACGGTGGGTGCGGCCGGGCGTTGTGTCTCTTGAGTCAGCGGGTCCTTTGTAGTCACCGCCGTGCATTTACGGGTGGGACATAGCAGTGAACGCGCTTAATGACGTGCACCGTTTCTTCTGTTAAGGTCGCCGTGACCGCATACGTCGGATTGCGCGTGCACAATGTGGTTTCGGACCATTATGCTGCGATTGGCGACCCCATCCTTCTTGGTTCCGTTGCCCTGGGTAGGTGGCGTGCGTGTGAAGGAACAGGGAGACGTGCGTGCGTGCGTGCGTGGACAAACGTGTGTGAACATACGTGCACTTACGATGGACGTGTGCAGGTGGTACGCCGAACGTCATGCCCCTCTTGTACGCGCGTGTCATGAAAACAGCGCCTGAACTCCAGCGCTTCCGGCGATTCGTCGTCGCTGGGACGTTCACTTGCCTCCTTCTCAACATTCTGTGGTGAGTTGTGCGCAAAATACGCGTCCTGCATGTCGCATCTTCCTTCTCTTTCGTCTACGTCGAGAATCGACATGCATTGACAACGCTTGTGCGCACAGGTGCTACTCCGTGCTCGCGGTCGTGCCGCAGTGCGACGGCGGCGACGATGGCGTCCACAACTGTACCATATCCCTCTACCGGTGAGCGGCGTGCTTGTGCGTGAGATAGGGTGCACATGTCTCGCTGCGCCGTGCGTTTGGGGCGCATACGTCCGCACGCCTCTGTCCCTTTTGCGTTACAAACGGTTACGCACCGCAATTGTTGACCCCATAATTTACCTACACAGGTCGCACGAGGAGGGCGAGATTGCGACGGTGCCTCTGATTGAGATTATCCGGCGCGACCACCCGAGCGTGTCGTGGATCGCGCAGTTTGTCGCAGTGTTCATGATGCTGAGCATCACGGTCTCCTTTCTCACGATGGGCTCCGCCCTGAGGCACACGCGTGAGTATGGATGTCGTGTGCGTAGTGCGAGTTGAGCAAGCGGAAACTCAGTGCGGGATGCTCGGTTTGTGCGTGTCGGAGATGGGACGTCGTGTGTCGTGTTGAGCATCCACGCTCTGTTAGTAACGAGGGACGCTCTGCGGCTTGTGAAACGCGGAGATGGGGAATTCCATTTGCGCGCGTGTGCTGCATATTTGTTTTGCAATTATACTGACGGCGCATCACGCGCACCCAGTCGACGGATGGGTGGACTACCTCCTGTCGTCCTCGCGCGGCGTGTGCGCACGCGCGATGGGTCGGTGCCACTCGTCGCTCGGTCTCAAGGCGCTGCTGTACATGGCGTCATTTGGCGTCGTGCTCCTCATCGCCCAGCTCAACCCAAAGGTGCGTGTGTGCTTTGCGAGAGAATTCGTGCCACGCGCACACGCATCACACACGCGCACACACACTCACGCACGCACGCACGCACACACACACACACACACACACCCCAACACACGCAGAACACTCACAGCTCGCACCACGTGCATGCAACGACGCAGGGATTCGTTGACGTGCTTGAGAAGGGCACGTCGATTGCCCTCAACATCGAGACGGGGGTCTTTATCGTCGTCATGCTCCACCTCTCCCGTCTCCCGCCCTTTGGCGCGCTCGATGTGCCCCTCCCGCTCAACCGCGTGCTAGTGGCGCTCATGTATCCCGTGCTCGCGTACACCGTCTTCACTGTCGGCTTTGGTGTGTTCAAGACAATTTACGACGCCGCGGTTCACCAGCGGTGAGAGCGCGAGATGTACTTGCGCGGTAATTGTTCCACTTAAAATACGTCAAATACAATGCAAAGGAGAATTGATCGATTAAGATTAAAAGCGAAAACTGAAACAGTCTCCCGTCACTCTTCGCCTTCCTTCGGTCGTCAACGACGTGCACGGGCGCCGCGGCGGCCGGGTCGCCTCTCCGTTACGCCGTGCGACTGTACTCTCGACGAATCAATCCTGTCTGCAGCCTCTCTGCTCTTTCGCATAATTCGCTGCGCCTCTTCCCGCGCAGCGGCTGCTTCCAAATCCAGACTTCGCGCTTTTTTGCGCGCCGCCGATGCCTCCGCCTCCAGTTTTCGCGCCCTTTCGCGCGCCGCGGACGCCTTCTCCGCTCGCCTCCTCTCTTTCATCGCGACCGCCAGGGCCTCTTCGGCAAGGCGTCTCGCTCTGCGGTATTTTCCTTCCACGATCGGGACCAATGCTTTCACGAGATTGTGCGCGGCCTCCATTTCGCGCAAGGAATGCGCTCGTCCCCGAACCATCCCAACAACCTCCGACGCCATGGCAAGGGACAGAAACGCAAGCCCCTGCAGATCCACGGCGGCCTTCAACTCGGCCAGCTTGTCCTCCATCTCGGAGCGCAGATGAGCGGCCTTAGTGGGAATGCCGGCCGTGAGCTCAATTTTCAGTTTGTCTTACTTTAGTTTGGCGCGTTTTTTGACACTGAACTGATTCCGCAGAAGGTAGGGGTTAAACCACGTGACTGTTTGTTACAGCATGTTACGCACGGTAGCGCCCGATTGGCCCGTCTGCCCACACTGCTTGTCCGCTTGACAGGCCCCGCGTGCACTCACTCCTTTTTAGCCACCGCACTCGAAATCGCCACAGACGAGTTCGCAGACACTCTCTCCCCTCCTCAGCCACGTGCCAAGGGGCCTGGACGCTGCCACTTCCCCCACGTGGCACACCTCTCGAGACCGGACTACTCGTGGGCTTTTTTTCCTTCTTCTTCTTTCACGCCGAGTGAAAGTGTGGGCGAGCGGGAAGTACATTGGCGCATACAAGCTGTCGGCTAAGCGTTTTACTGCGCTCGACCGTGTGCGCACAACTACCCTTCTGCTCACTCCGATGTGTGTGCGGAGGGATTCGAACTTGCTTGTCGCCTGATCGCGCGGGTGGGTCCTTGTGCGCACCACCAAAGATGGCGGCAGCGACGCTTGAGGGTTACGTGCGCGACGAGTCCGAGGCGGAGGCGCTCTTTGCGGCGGCGCGCCAGGGTGGCCTCAATCTCGTCACGAGGCGATTGACAGCGGACGAGAAGAATGCCATTGGTCCTGGTGAGCTGTCTGTACGGATCTCTGCGTTGCGTTGTTCCCTACGTCTTATACAGCCCATTCTTAAGCGCGAATGTGTGCGCGATCACTGCGACTGATTGCGGAATTAGCGTGCGCATTTATGTCAAATCTACTCCTTGTGTGCATTGTGTGCTCGACCTGCGACTGACTGTGCAATGGCTGCGTTTTAGGCCAAATCTACATTTACGACGAAGTGGCGTCGGACATTCAGCGATGGACAGACGGTCGCCTGTGGTGCGACTCGTCGAACGCAGGCGAATTTCTCACATACCGCGAGGCCGACCCCGAGGTGCGACACGACCTGTGTGCAATCGCAATTCTGTTAATATGTGTCGTCGTGTGCGCATGAGTGTGAGAGCCCTTTTCTAGCTTGTAAATTGATATGGGACGTCAGCGTGAGCTTATGTGCCACATGCATGCGTGCATGTGCAGCTGGTGAGAGAGGAGGGCAACAAGCGCGTTAAGTTGCCGAAGGAAGGCGGCCTTCGCAAGAAGACAATCGGCGACCGTGCGCCTGACAGCCACCTGCGCCTCGTCTGTTACTACACGGCGGAGCAAGCGTGGGTGCTTGCGGCGGTCTTGCGGCATCCTTGTGTTTCCCCCTTTGACATGACCCGAATCTGTGTGTGTGTGTGTGTTGTGTGTGTGTGTGTGTATTGTGTGTTTGTGTGTGTGTTGTGTGTGTGTGTGTGTGTGTGTGTGTGTGTATGTGTGTGTGTGTGTGTGTGCATGTAATGTGTGCTTACATTGGCCCTGCTTCTTCCCATTCAGACCCCGACGAACACACGGGGCCGGCAGTGTGTCTCCTGCCGTTGTGCCTGCGCTTACACCCGAATCGCAAGACGCGGGTGAGTGCCTACTCTGCAAGAAGTGTTGTTCGTGTGTGCAAACATGTGTGCTCCACAAGTGTGCGCGCGTGTCGCGCGAATTTGCTGCACGCACATTGCCGCACGAGGTGTGTTGTTGACCCACACGTGCGTAACACAGTCCCAGTCGGTGCGCCGGGGGCCATCGATCCCGTCGATTTTGACATTATTGCCGAAGGGGAACTCCTCGCCGCACAACTCACTCAGGCGGGCGTGGCAGTACCCGGTGGGTTGCGAATGTCACACACACGTACACATTCATGCACACGCACCCGCAAACAGACACGCACACAAATAGCAAACAAAGTGTGGGCACATTCTGTGATGACTACGCTTAGGCTCTTATTCGCATGCAGTAGCCTCTCTGGCCCCCTCCCTCTCCCCGACACACCGAGCAAAGCGGCGCCGACAGGACAGCCTCGATGCAGAAGCCGCCGCTTACCAACAGACGTTCAGTGGCGGATCGTTCGCAAACGCCGCATCACTCGACGCCATCACGCTTGGTTCGCTCCCGATGGGCGTCGCGGGCGCACAGGGCACCGCCGCGCTCCCTTACCCCGTCAGCGTAGACCCCGAGACGCTGTCCCTCGCGCGCGCAGCGCAGGGCGACGTCGGCTACGGCTCGATGGCAGTGTCACAAACGCCACACTCGCCTGCTGGCGCACGCGGTCCGCTGAAGGTGGACCTTGCGGATGTGCGTGACCCCGTGATGGAAGTCACCCACCCTTTCGGCCGGTCTCTCGTCTTTCTCGACTCGAACAATTCGTTGCGCGTGGAGCACCGCCTCTCCCTAAGCCAGTTCAGCGCTGGCGGTGCCGGTGGCGCGCCGTCGTCCGCGCACGATTTCACGGGAATGGACTTCCAGAGCCTTGACCCTGCGGCGCTCGCGGCGGCGGGCCTGGCGCCCGTCGATGACGGAACGATGCTCCGGGGACCGAACGCCGATTTTGCCGAGTACGTTCGTTGTGCTGAGGGCCACGCGGCGCGCCTGCAGCCGGGGTGCGTCGGCAACTTCCGCGGCGGTGTGCTGTCGTGCGACGGGTTTGAGGAGGGGAGCGAAGTGACAGCGCGGATCGTCAGCACCAAGCCGCTCGTGCTCGGCAACGTGCAGGCCGATTCGGACGCGCATTCCGTGCGGGTGGCGATGGTGGGGCAGGTGCCCGTGCGCATCCGGGGCCCCGCGCGCCCTGGCGATTACGCGTACGCCGGCAACGAATTTGGGGTCGTGCGTGCCGCGGGGGAAACGGAAATGTCCGTGGAAAAGTTTGGGCGCGTCGTCGGCATCTGTTTGGAAGGTGCTCCGAACGCACGCGACGACGAGGTGAACAGCGTGAGCGTGCTCGTGTACTACCCTGACGTTGGATGGCTGACGCGGCACATGGCGCGGGAGGCGAGCGGGGTCGCTGCGGCGGGTGCGGCGGCGGATGAAGTGCGGCGCGTGAGAGAGGACTTGGAGGCGTTGCAGAAGGAATTCCGGAAGCACATCGAGGCGACGGGCGGGGCTGCGGCTGAAGGTGCGTGCTGCTGTATGCTATCGGCCTCGTCGTGTGTGAAATTCAACAGCAGCGCACGTACTCACACGCACGCACTTACACGCACGCACTTAACGGCATGCACACGCATGCGCAGGTCCACCCTTCGTGCCGAAGCGCGGCGAGACTATTGTCCTCATGTCCGGCGCAGACGGAAAGCCGCGCATCGTGGACGAAGGCAAGCAGGGCTGGTGCACGCGGACGCGCCTCATCGTCGCGGCGGCAATGCTCGTGGCGATCGCAGTGGCGCTTGGGGTTGGCCTCGGTGTGGGCCTCAAATCCAGCTCGTCGTCGAGCCCCTACTCGAGCACGTGCGCACAGTCGGCGGGGTGCCTGGCGACAGGCTGCCCGCTGTACTTGCGAGGTGCGGGCGAGGGCGTGGGGGCCTCCCCAGGACAATACGGCCTCGGGTTCTCGCCGGGCGCCTCGACGCAGTGGATTCCGCTGCCCAGCAATCCAGGTGTGCTTGCTGTCTGCGGGCTGGTTGTGATGCCATGTCTGCGAAGGATAGGCCCGCTGTTGCCGCACTTTGCTGATATCCTGCCTGTGCATGCTCTCTGCGAAGGTGTTATATACGACATGTGCACGACGCCGGCCGTCGTGCCTTCGGCCATGAAGCTGTCCTTCCTTGCCACGGGTGTCTGCGCGTCCGGGCGTACCGTCACGAACGCCACGGCCATTCCCCTCGACGTCTATCTCAAGCAGACGAGCACGTCAGGTGGCATGCCGACAGTTCAGGTGCGCCAGGGAAACGAAAGGACTGCGTGTGTGGCTGTGCATGCGTTTACGTATGACAAGTACTGAAGCATTGTCTTTGAGAGACTAGTCTGCGTGTGCTGACACTTGTGGCTCCCGCAGGCACGCCTTTCCATCGATGCATTGGGAGACGGCGATTACGAGGAAATTACGCTGTTCCGCTACTTTGCGCTGGCGGACGTTGCCACGGCACAAGAAGCCGTTTACACGGGAACCGTATGCATACAGCCAGCCACGCTGGTGCAGACGATGCACAACGGCAACGTTCTGCTCGAGTTGTGGTGGGTCTTTCGCTGTTGGCGTTTCCGCGCTGTCCACTCAACTCCTTCCCTTCTAACCTTGTGTTCATTTGTGCGCAGGATCTCGACGGGCACTCGCAATGTGAGCGTCTCTGTCGATTCGCCGACGAATCTGATGCCGCGTTCGTTCACGCAGCTCACGTTTTCGCAGGCGTCCTTCTCCCAACAAAGTTGATGCTGGCTTGATGCTGACGAAGTGGAGCAAAAATCAAATAGCCTTATTAGGGAATACCGAGAATGCCATATTTAGAATTTTGCGCCCTGAAAAATTTAAATATGGTCAAGTACGCCCGACAACATGTGGCGACACGACAACGACAGCAATAGATTTCTCCCCACGACCCCGAAAGAAAGTGCCAGTGTGCGAGGACGCTTACCCCTTTGCTGCTCGCGTATAGAACAGGAGCGGGATTGAGTTTTTCCCCAAACTCCAAGCGCGTGTTACGCGTTGCCGCCACTGACGTGGCAACTACGAGTGTCACGTACTGCGCGCTGACGAGCGACGCCGTGATCTTGAGGTCTTTTCGACCCTGCGAGCGCGCTGCTCGCTGCCGTGCTGCCGAAGATGGACGGCACGAACAAGCGGCGCGCGTCGGATTACTCGAACCTGCCGCCCTCGAAGCGCATGGTACTCGACGCAGCGTCCGCGCAGGCAGCAGCGGCAGATCCCGACTCTGAGGACGACTCGCCCGACAAAGTGGTGCGTTGCGCTGTGGAGCTGAAATGACTCGCGATCGGAGGGCTGTATGTGTGTGAATGTATGTGTGTTGCTAATTTGTGACAGCTGTCCCTTCTTCGACCTCGATTAAGTCCTAATCCTCCCCTATCTTGCAGCTCAACTCGAAGGTGCTGCGAGTCCAGCGAGATCAGCTGACCGTGCGCGTGAAGGAGCAGCGCGCGGAAATCGCGGCGCTCGAGGCGCGCATCGCCGCACGTGACAAGAAGGAGGCGGCTGATGCAGCCGCACTTGCGACTGTGCAGCGATACTGGGACAAGGTGCGCTTGTGGCGCGAGAGAAGAGTGCATGCCCTCAAATGCGACCATGTTGTAGACAGCCTGTTGCTGCCACTGGAGATAGACTTTACTCGCTGACTGGATGCCGCTGACTTGCGCCGATCGCATTTTCGCGCACAGTTGAACGATGAGATTGCCGCTATGCTCAAGTCTAGTCTTCCGCCGGAAGAGTCGGCGGAGATCTCGCTGAATGGTGCGTGGCTGTTGCCGTGGGCCTATGTTGATGTGCACTCCATTCGTGTTTGGGCGACATTAGCCACTCATTAGCGTGTTGGGAAACGCAGACTACGACCGAGCGGCGGTGGCGTTCGCAGAGCGGTTGTGGAAGGGCGCGCGCCCGGAGGATGTCGAGCCTCTGCTTGCCCAGCGCTGCGAGGAGTCGATGGCGTCTGTCGCGAGACTGGTCACGGCATTGGCCAATAACCGCGCGCGTATCGATGCCGGTGTGCGCGCCGCACTCGAAAGGATTGGTGCGTCTGTGGCGCAGAGTGTGTTTGAGCGCACGTGTGAGCGCTTGTCACTTGCGTTCATACCTGTGTGCTCCCGTTGCGTTGGCATTGACGACGGTGCCTTTGTATCGCGCCAGGCTCTGACGACGGCGCGGCGGTGAGCGCGGGGATGGACGTGATGCGCGAAGAAATGCAGCGGCTGCAAGTGGCCTTCAGCGAACTCCAGGACCAGCACAACGCCGCCTCGATGCAGGTCGGTGATTGCGCTCCTCGCGCGTCGTGTTGTGCGTGTGCGTGGGCGTGTGCGAGTGTGTGCGTGCGTATGTGTGTGTACGCGCGTGCGTGTATGTGTGTAGGTTCTATTCATTGACACGCAGACACCCGACACGCCTCGCTCACGCGCCTGCCTCTCCATTGCAGCTCGCGGAGCTGCGCGACGTGGCCGCACTCGCACAGCAGCAGGTGGAGGAGCTTGCATCGCAAGTGTCCGATCAGCGTGCAGACCTCACCGTCGCCACGAACACAATTTCGAAGCTGCGCACGCGCCTTGCCGAAGAGCAGCGCAAGGCGTCTCAGGCCATGCGCGACGCGGAGGCCGCACAGGCGCAGGCGGCATCGGGTGCGGGGCCGGCGAAGGAGGGCGAAGCGGCCGTCGTGGTGAGTGGGGTGGCGATGGAACGAGTTTCACGGCCTTGTTTTGTGTGTGACGTTGTTTCGCATTCCCCTACATACGATCCAATGGCGCACACGTTGTGGTTGTTTCCTGGCCACTACTATTGACCACGTCTCTTGGAGAAACGCACGCACTCTTACGCTTGCATTCTCTCCATACCGCAAGTGGAGTCGATGACACAGACGTCTGTGATTTGAGCTAACTCACACGACCACGCCCACGCGCACGTGCAACGCACAGCCGTCGGAAGATGCGGAGGATTTGCGCGCGCAAATGGAGGCGCTGCGCGAGAACCTCGACGAGCGACTGCGCGAGATTGATGGCCTGCGTGAGGAGGTCGCACAGCGCACGCAGGAGGTCGACCGCCTCAAATCGGAGGTGCGCAATCATCGCCCGCACGAAGGCACATGCCCCTCATCCCACCTCTCGTCACATGGCCCTCATCCCACCCCTCGTCACATGCCCCTCATCCCACCCCTCGTCACATGCCCCTCATTCCACCCACGTCACGTGCCCCTCATCCCACCCCTCGTCACACGCCCCATCCCACCCCTCGTCACATTCCCCACATCCCGCCCCTCGTCACGCGCCCCATCCCACCCCTCGTCACATTCCCCTCATCCCGCCCCATCCCACCCCTCGTCACATGCCCCTCGTCCCACCCCGTCACCCTCGTCGCATGCCCCTCGTCCCACCCCGCGTCACACCCCCTGTCGGCTGTTTATTGCTTTGTACGTTACTCAACTGCCTCCGTCGATCCGCGCACTCGCACTTGTCACGTGCTTTGCTCACTCGTTTTGCGCTTGGCAGCTGCGCAACCCTTCGATTCAGAAGGTGGAGGCCAGTCACGTGGTGCAGAAGCTCAAGGACAGCCTCGCGTACGTGACGCGAGAGCTCGCCTACCGTTCGACAAATTCGGATTCGCTCCGCGCGCAGATTGCGCTGATGCGATCGGACCGCTTGAAGGAGAGGGAGGAGTATGAGGTGCGTGCGTGCGTGCGTGCGTGCGTGCGTGCGTGCGTGCGTGTGCGACGGCGTGTGTGCGTGTGTGCGTGTGCGTGCGTTTCTTGCGTATGCGTGTACCAGTGGCGTGCGCAGTGTCGCGTTAACACTATGGAGATATTTGTGTATTTGGCGTATTTCCGCCCGCTACCTCCGATTGTGCCAAGTGTCCCATGTGTATGTGCACTCGTGTTAATGCTATGTGTCGGCCGCAGGCGGAGGGCGCCGCGCGCTGCAGCAAGATGGAAGAGGAGGTCCACCGCACCGTTCAACGCTTTGAGGCGGCCGAGCGCCAGCGCCAAGCAGAGATGGAGGCGCGGCGGTCGGCGCTGCAGAGCGGGTCGACGTCGTCTGAACAGGAGAGCAAGCTCTCGCAGAAGTACGCCGAGAGCACGCACAGCGTTCTGCAGGAGCAGCTCAAGCGCGTGCGCGCGCGTTGCGCCGAACTCGAGAAGGCGCTTGAGGAGAAAGGGGGTGCGGGGGGATCGGCGGATCCGGCGCGCGACGACAGGCTGAAGGAGATGCAGGAGGCCCTCAAGTACGTTCCCTTCCGAACTGTGCCTGTGTGGGCTTGTTGCTGCCCTCTGTGGTCATTACCTGGTGACTTTGTTACTGCCCTCTGCGGTGCCTGTGTAGACTTTTGTTACTGCCCTCTGCGGTTGTCACTTCTGCTGGCACACGCTGACTGTCGTTTCCCTCTGCGCAGGCGTGCCCAGCAGGGCGAGTCTGAGGCGAAGCTCGTGCTTCAGATCCTCAAGAACAGCGCCAAGGGTCCCGCGAAGGATTTGGCCGATGTGAGTGGCGGTTTACTTTCTCGCACCAGTGCCCCACATTGCTTGCTGGTGTCGCTATCCTCCCTTTTGCCTGAGATGTCCTTGTACGCGCAAGCACCTCACTCTGCGCGGCTCTCTCGCAGGTGCGCGTGAACGAGCAGCGGCTGAAGGCGGAGAATGACGAACTCCGCGCGCAGATGGACAAGTACCGCGCGAGCTTCCCCGAGGGCGACCCTGTGCAGGTGTTTGCGGTGATGGAGGAGACGATTGCGCAGCTCCGAAAGCACCTCGAGCAGAAGAAACAGGTGCGGACGTGTGTTGGCGTGACTGCGTGGGGTCGGCGTTGTGCCCCATGGCAGGCGCGGGTTGTTTGCACTCGTGTTGTAGTCGCAATGGCATGGTGTTTGTGCCCGCACCGCTCACGTATGCGTTGCGTGCGCGCGTGCGATCGCAGGAGGAGGAGGCGCTGTTCCACGAGATGGAGGTGATCAGCCAGGCCTTCCAGGACCTTGAGGCGCAGAACGCGCGGCTCAAAACGGCGCTCAAGGAGAAGGAGGAGGCCAACTTCAACCTCATCTCCGAAGTGCGTGTTCTGCGTCTCTATGCATTCATGACTACTTCCCTTTCGACTTATTGATTGCGTATTGTGTGTGTGTGTGTGTGCTTACGTTCCTCCTGTGTCTCCGTGCTCTGTGTTGTGCGTGCGTACGTTTACCATCCTTGTCTGCGTGTGCATGCGCGTTCGTCGCTGATTCGTTTGTCTTTCGCAGCGGCTTCGTTCGAGCGAGCTGCAGACGGCGCTGAGGGCAGAGAGGGACCTTGTCGAGATGAAGGTCGCGGCACTCACCGCGGAGAAGGAGGCGCTCGCCGAACTGCTCAAGAAGACGGAGGACAGAGAAGCCCGCATGAAGGAATATGTGGTACGTGTGTGCGCGCGTGTGCATCTGCACAGTGGCTGAGGTGTTTTGAGCGCGCGCGTGTGCTGTTGTGTTGTATGGGCTTGTGCCAGTGTGCAAATGCGCACTGATTCTCACATGGCGATTTCGCGCCCAGGCTGCCGTGGAGCGCGACCAGGGTTCGAAGGAAGCGCTCGCAGCCGAGCTCAGGAAAGAGCTCGCCAACACAATTGCCGACCGCAACGCCCTCAAAGTCCACAACGAATCGCTCTCGCAGGAGTTGGCCGAGGTGCGTCTATGTGCGGTTCCCTTTGCTCGTCTTGTATGCACACCTTGGGCGTTCGCGTCCCATGCATTCTCTTCGGCGCCGCACGTAGCGCAACCGTTCGTTTTCGTGCGTTTGAGCCGCACGGTGCCGTTTGAGCGTGCATATCTGCGACTGATTTTGACGGGCGCATTTTGTTCTCCGTCGCAGGTGAAGACGCAGTTGGACGCGCGCACAGAGGCCATCCAAACAGAGACGAATGCAAAGAAGCGGCTGCAGGTGAGTCCGAGCTGCGAACGCTGTCATGTCCTAGTGTCGTCTGCGCGTGCCTCGTCCGCCAATTCCGGTGTGGAATTGCGTCTTGCGCTGACCAGTGCGTATTCACAGGAGGACGTCTTGACGCTTAAGAAGCGGCTCGAGAAGAAGGGGCCCACTGCGCCCGGCGAGGTGTCGTCGGCCGAGAAGGACCTCAAGGAGATGGTTCTCTACTACAAGGCAAGTGTTTTAGCGCACCGTCACGCATGTGCGTACGCAAGCACCACTTCCATGTACGCAGGTGCCATGACGTAGCGCACTGAAGCCAAACCGTTATGAATGTGTACGCAACAGTCTAAAGCCATGGGTTAAGGTCCCCACTTTCACACACATTACATCTCTGCACGTCTCTGCGGCCTGTGTTGTCTGCTGTCTGTCTCACGTTCGACGCGACGCAGGGCCTGTGCATGTGTCGCGTGTGCAAGACGCGCCGCATCGACACGATCATCTCGCGGTGCTACCACACGTTCTGCCAACAGTGCGTGGACGCGCGCATTGAGACGCGGCAGCGAAAGTGTCCCATTTGCGCAGAGGCCTTTGGGAAGGGCGATGTGCACACGATGTACACGTGAGGGGCATAGATAAAACCTAAAGTATGACTGTGAGAGTCGGGGAACTGTCGCTGAGAGTTCAGGAATTCGCATTCGTTCTTTCGTTCCGTTATATTTACAAACAAAAAGATCGCATGACGCCCGCATACGGCGCCTCACTTGGCCGGCTTCTTGCCGAGGGGCGGCGAGGGCGTCACTTCGTCACTGGTGGTGGACAGCTGCGAGTGCAGCGCGTACCGTCCGACACGCGTGGAGCGTATCGTGTTTCTCCGAATGTGCGACGACGTGGACGACGACGACTGCGCCGGGGCGTCGGTGGTCGAGACGGATATCTCGGCCGAGGGGATCGACGCCAGTGCCGGGAGGTGGTCGGCGTACCCGTCCGTGAGCACGACGCAGTTGGGCTTTGGGGTGCGCGTGAGTGCAAAGATGCGGTCCTCGGGAATGCCCAGCGATTGGTAAACCGAGACGTCCTTGCCGCTTCCATAGCCCGCGTAAAGCGACAGGCGCGCGTCAGCCACCTGTCGAAGTGGTATTTTGGTTAGAGATGGACATAACCGGAAACTGAACGGTAAGAACCGCGCACATTATTATCGCGCATTTTCTCTCACGCATGCTCGCATGCACACACACGCACCCACACGCACACACACAACGCGCGCACCCACCAGCTGCTTGAGCGCCCGCATCTTGGCCTTGATCGGCTCGTGCGAAATGGCGTCGGCGAGCATCACGACGCCCTGCGGAAAGTTGTGCTTGGACATCCACGACACCACCGCGTGCTGCTGGATGTCCGGACGCGACGACACGTACACGATGAGGTAACCCTTGTCCGCCCACGCGCGCACAACGTCCACGGCGCCCGCCTGCACCTTCGGGTCCGCGCCAGAAATCGACGTGCTCGCCGCAAAGCTGCCATCGATGCTGAAGACGACCGCCTCCGTCCCGGGATGCACCACAAACAGCTGGCACGTCGCGATCGTGTGATCGCCACGCACGACCATCGTGAACGGGTACTGGCCAAGACCCGGCCGCGATCCTTCCGGCAGCGTGAGCGTGGCCGTCGCATTCGAGTCCGTCCGGACAGTTCCGACCTTCACCCACTCGCCGTTGGGGGGACTGGACATCATGAAAAAGTCGACGTCCTCGCCCGTCAGCCCGGCCAGGTCGAACGGGCCGTACATAAACTTGCAACTGACGGTAATCGGCATGCCCGTGCACGCGACGACGTCCCGCGCACGGTGGTTCGGGTAGCGCCCCTTGATCTTCAACTTGGTGCGTGTCTTGCGCCACTTGTCGCGCGGCTCCGTGACCACAAACGCGTGCGAGTCGGCGCCCGCAGCAGACGACAGGAACGGCGACGAGGAGGAGGGACCGCCCGCCGGCGCGTCCCAGTTCGGGTGTATCGCGCGCATCATCTGCCTCAGCACAAACGCCGCGACGTCACGCGACTCAAAGTAGCTCCCGTGAATGATGTGGACGAGCGCCGTCTCCGGAAGCGTCGAAAGCCCCATCGGCCCGTTGATCTCGTGGTCGATGCGGTGAAGGCCCCACCACGCGCGCCCCTCGTCGAAGAAAGCGAACGACGACACCGACGCCGGTGACGAGGGCGAAGGAGGGAACTCGGCCTCCGTGAGGGCGCGCGCGAACGCAGACAGGTCGCGCGGCGTGTCGACGGCGTCGGGCGAAGACACGAGGTCGGCGAACCGGATGTCGCGGCCATAGAGCTGACGGTTAGATGACGCACTCTCCGAGATGACTCCCGCACTGCGAGATCGTGCGCGGGTAAGGATTAAGTGCACACATACCCCCCCCAACCCCCCCCC